>JAODPA010085698.1:5025-25018 GCA_025585075.1 Nepenthes mirabilis
AATAATGTTATAAAAGATATTAGCATTATAAGACCTAAAAAATATTAGTATTGAGAGATTTTAATACCAATATATATCGAGTGACGTATTAAATATTAGTTGATATTTCATTTCATAATCTTATTATTCCTCTTGCGATGCTTTACCATCTCCTACGCCCTCTTCCCGGAGTAATAGGGGGCTGGAGTAGGAAACCAACCATGTGAAGCTCCACATGCATGCATCAATTTTTCATAAACAACCTACTTCCGTACTACCATTTGATGAAAATTTAGGTAAGAATATTTAAGTATCAGTTTTGTATTCTTATGTCTTTGCTTTTTTCGATGTTAAATATGCATGAAGGCTACTGGGACAGAAACGAGGGCAATGTTAATGCAGGACAAGGGAAGGACATGACATGACATTTTGGGCTCCAAACATAAAACTTATACAGGGACCCTGGATGTGAAAGAGGACAAGAAACGCCAGGAGAAGACTCCGTGATGGCAGCAAGGTACGGGGTGGCCTACATTAGAGGACATCAGGGGTACACTTTCGAGGGAAGAAAGAAGTACGAATACCTCCAAGCTTCGGCCTGTTGTAAGAACTTCACAGCCCATGATTTGGATAATTGGCATGGCATGACCAGTTTTATTTTTGATGCTAAAGTAAGGTCATCGATTTCTATTGGATCTTCTTCTTTTTATTTATTTATTTTGCCACTATAGTTTGTTGAAGAGGGTAAAGCCCCAAGGACTTCTTTAGAATGCCATTTGACTATCAAAATTTGAAACCATGTTGGCATGCCTAAAGGGACTAAATTAAGGCCATTAAACCATTAATGGCCTTCGTATGTCCTCATTTACTGTCCATACCTACTGTTATTTTTACTACACATTATTTTTCTTTTAGAGTGTGATATTTAATAAAATGATGAGATTACTTCGTTATGATATGAAGGTCATATATTTAAACAACGTAAATAGTTTCTTTATAATGAAAGTGTAAAGTATTGTATATCTTATTTATCCTCAGACTCTATATTTAGAGTCTCAAACATTGAGCTAACTATTTTATTATTAGTTGTCCTAACTATAAATGTAAACTTTGGTTGTGATATCTTTTAGCATATATAATGTATGTTTTTTATTTATAATTGAGAGTGTAATATCTATATTTATTTATTTACAGTGTAATATTTAATGAAATGGTAAAATTACTTTGTTATGACATAAAGGTCAACAGTGGTTTGTGGTTAATTTGCTTTTTGATCTTTAAGTTTGGTGCGTCCTACTTGGCTTTAAGATTATTTTAGTTTTTAATTATCTATGAATTATTATTTGAATTATTTATTAATTAATTGCTATCTATTTATGTCGGGAACGTGATAACATATTTTCTATTACTGTTCTGTTGCACTTTTAGACTTGTAATTTTTCTTTCCTATGGATTGTATATGGAAGCTGTAAACACAATGGTTCTGAGTAATCAGTGCTTCCACACCAAAAATTATGTTTATTAAGCAAGAGAGTAGCTTTTGAATTTTTCTACTGAATTTTATGTATTATGAACAATAGTTGGATCAATAATGCAGATCATAGTAAAAAAGAGATTGTCAGTAGGATTAGTAAGTCCATTTTTCTTTAGTAAATAGAAACGGAAGTCCAAGAAAACATTTTTCCTTCTTATTCATCTTATTTATAGTCGATGGCATCGTGGACTATAGAAGATTATCGTAAGAATATTTATGTAGATTGTACAAAAAAGTTTAAATGATCTTGTTCTATTAGTGCTTTAAAATGATCTCCCTTTTGTTATTTTACATATAGATTCTATTTCTCCTTTGTTGTTTCAGGTGTGTAAGCAAGATTTGGCAGAAACATTCCAACCTCCATTCCAGAGTTGTGTACAAGAAGGGCAAGCCAGTTCAGTTATGTGTGCACAAAACCGCATCAATTGAGTCCCTAGCCGTGCCCATTATGATTTCTTGACGAAGACAGCCAAAGGGCAGTGGAAATTTTTATGGGTACCTAAATGATTCTGCTCTTGCTTTTGTTTTAACAATTACACCATCCTTCCCCCTTCTTTCCCCCAAAATAACATAAATAGGTTTGTGATGAACTAATCCCTTTTCTTTCAGCCGCATGTTTAACCAACTAAAGAGAGTTTTATGTTTGCACGCGATTTGATTTGATGATCAGATACATCTTGTTCAGTTGTGGTGCGGTTTCTATCATTCATGCTGACCAAGGATAAGCCAAAACACCAGAAGATGCAGTTGCTGATGCTGTAAAAAAGTGGGTAGCAATGCGAGGAGTGTGAACTACATTTGCAAAGAGTGAGGCTTAAGTACATGATTTTCTGATACCTTTAAATTTCAGGTTTGGGTTGGGTTGGGATACACTCAAAACCTAATTACGAATTGGTTCTTACCAAATCCCAGACCCTATCAATTTATGTCGGATTGTGTTGGATTTGGATTTTTCGCCGTCTTTAGATCAGGTTTATTTTTTATTGCTATCTTTTTTGATACGTTGGAATTATCTTTAGAGGGTAAAGAAGAAAGAATATCATAACAAAACAAGAATAATGAGCCTTAAACAATAGACGGTGCTACGAGTTTTTCTAGTGAGAGACAGGAGAAATAAGGAACTAACTTATTCTTTAATAGAAAGATAGTCTTAACAAGTCTGCTATTATTGATAGTTGATAAAATAATAAGTTTATATTTTCTTTTATAGAATAGGTTAAACTAGATTATCGAATGAATTCTTAAGAGATTGACATTAGTATATGCATGAACCATAACATTCAAAGATTTGAAATAGGCTATAGAAGAAATTTTTTATATGAATAGTATAGATACTATAAGACTTGGATCACAAACCTAAACAACCATCGTTTCCACAAGAGTAATTAACCGGCTCTGTCTGATCATCTGTATATTTTATCTGGAGCAGGCCGGAAACTAATGGTATGGTGACGGATGAAGGGTACAAACAACTTTGACATACAAACAATTTCTTTTGTTCCCCGTCAAACTGGAGGCATGGATTTGGGGTGTGCTACTTACATGCAGCAACAAACCAAAGCAGCTCCTCAACAGAAGAAACTAGCTGAACGAGAAATAGATCGAGCCCTCCACAACCTTTTCTCAGTTAGAATGAGACTAAGACTATTCGATCCGAATCCAAGCGGCAAAGCCTTGGGTAGCATCAGTGCAAATCAAGTGTGATCCAAAGAGCACCAAGATCTAGCACTCGAAGCTGCCATCAACGGCATCGTTGCCAAACTCCTCCCGATCTCCAAAGCCAAAACAGCCTCCCTTGGTGTTTTGGGCCTGAATGCCAACTCTCCTGAGTTGCTCCTCGGAAATTACGAAGTCGTTCCATGCAAAACCATAACACCTCTCCATGCATTGCAAAGTCACGTCTAAAACGTCTAGTATCATCCCGGGTGCAATGCAGTTGAATGTTTGTCGTCTGTGGTCGAAAATGTGGTAAAAATAGCTAGAGAGGTTGATCAGGTAGTTTTGGTGATGGGATTAATGTTGGAGATTCCGGACCGGATATACACAACCGGCGTAGTAGAACAAATCCAAACCCCCTCGTTGGTCGTCGGGCACTAAATTGTGAGTACAAAGAATATAATAATATACGATGATTTTTAATGTGAAAAATCCTTTTCAACAAAGGAAAAAATTATGGGACAAACTCCGAAAAACCTCAACTATTTAAAATCAATTACACAAACTCTTGAGACAGAGTACAAGCAAACCACTCGAGATAGAGCAAGAAACAGATTTTCAAAGTAAGAAAAAATCTCCTTCTCTCTTTTCTTCTCTTCTTCTTCTTTTACTGGCGGCACTTTCTACTCTTTCGATTTTATAAGTGTTTGGCGAAAATTTCACTTTCTCCCGTCTCTCGTCTATCTATCTAACCCTAAAGCGCTTCACGCGCATTATAATAATATCTGACCGAAAGCACATTTCCTGCACTCCTAAAACGCAATTTTCACACTTTTACAATGTGGGTCACTGGGATCGACAGTCGGCCATCCTTCAACATAAGTAATCCGGTCACCCCTCTGACTCTGCGGTCCAGTCGGCTATCTGAATTAGCAGTTTGGTTGGCTCTCAGAGTAGACAGTTTGGTCGGCCTTTAGTCTCTTCACCGAATCTCCTTTCGGACTTGACTCTGCTTGGTCGCCCCTTGACCTTGGCTCCAATTTAGTTGCCCATTGGCCTCAACTCCGATCTGGTTGCCCCTAGGCCTTCACTCCAATCTGCCCTCCGATCTCCACAACCAGTCTAAACTTTGGCCTTTACATTCGGTTTTCCCTCCGGTCTCTACAACTAGTCTACACTCCGACCTGTGCAACCTAGTTGACCTTTGGTCTGGACAACAAGTCCACACTTCGGCCTCTATAACCTGGTTGCCCTTTAGCCGTTTCGTTGTGTGCACGACACTCCAATCCTTACACACACATTGTGTAGCTTTCCGATGATCATCTGTTTATTGAGACACCCATAAGGGAGTGACAAAAAATCAACAAGTTTTTCCTCACGACCTCGTGGGGGAACCTTTCACCTTCACCCGACGACCGTCATTACCTGCCCTTCGGCGGCTTTCCCTTAAATGAGATCCCGGCGTCAGTCTTTGCAAATTTAAATGAAACCTTCTTCCACTCCACCGAATCTGGAGTCTTTTCACTCTCCTTTGGCTTCTCCTCCGCGATAGTGTCATCCCCCATTGCATTCCTCCCTGGCCTCTTTTTCTCGTCACATTGACCAATACTCCCGTTGGTTACATTAGCGTTATCTTTGGCCACGACGTTAGCCTCCGTAGGTTTGAATGATATTCTCTTCCCCTCCACTGAACTTGAAGTAGTCCTACTCCCTTTCGACTTCTCCGCGGTAGAGTCTTTCCCCCTTGCACTCCTCCTCGGCCTCGTTTTCCTACCATCATGACCAATGCCCTCATTGGCTACATTGGCATTATTCTTGGCAACCAAAGCGTTCATTAGGTATTGGCCTGATTGCTTGCTTCCCCTTACCACAATCGAGGAGCCTTTGGTGAGTTTCTATCGACCTTTTCTTAATGCTATACTGAAGCCCTCATCATCGAACTTCCTAGTTGAAATTACATTCAACTACAAATTTGGGGCATGTCTCATGTCCTTCAATACGAGCTTCATTCCGTTACTTATCCTCAAGCTAGCATCCCCGACACGAACAACCTTGGACGAACCATTGTTACCCATTTTCATTACCCCATAGTCCCCAGGCGTATACCTAGTGAAGAGTGACTCTCTCGATATTGCATGGTGAGAGGAACCGCTGTCCATTACCAAATTCGTCTCCTGGCTCAGTAAGCTCTGTCTTTCTCCTGCGTGGATGATCAGAAGGTCTCCATAAAAAGTGATAGAGGCCCGATCATTATCATGATCTCTCCTCTCTTGACACTCGTCTCTGCCCACCTTCTCTTCCTCTTTGGGCAATCTCGTTTCATGTGACCCTTCCTACCATAGTGGAAGCACTCGATATCATGAAACTTGGGCCGACCGTTGCTTTTCTTTGGTTTACCGCCCTAGTCCCTTGATCTCCCGTATCCCCGACCGCTAGTTGCAATCAAGATCCTTGACTCATCCGAAGCCTCAATGTTTCCCCTCCGCCTTGACTCATTTATAAGCAATGAAGTGATGAATTCATCCAAATTGAGTATGTCTTTTTCGAACAATTGTGTCGTGACAATATAATCGTACGAGGCCAACAATGAAGCCAGTAACACTAACGCCTTAGCTTCCTTATTAATCTTCTCATCAAGTGCCGACATTTGCGTTAAAATCCGGTTGAACTCGTCCAAGTGCTTTTCAAATGTTCCCCCTTTCGATAGACGCAAGCTATAGAACTGCTTCTTCACATGCAACATCATTGCCAAGGATTTGGACTTATATTGGCCCTCAAGCTTCTCCTAGACCTCCACTGGATCTGATAAGTCAAAGACCTCCTAAAAAATGTTATCCACAAGATATAATTTGATCATATAATTAGCAAAATTACACTTGTTTTTCTTCCCCGTCATATTCTCTTACCACTTGTGGATATAATTAGCAAAATTATATCCACAAGATATAATTATCCACATGCAAAATCATGCCACTTCTCCCCCGTCATATTCTTTGACTTATTTTTCTTCCTCAGAAATGCTTTTACCGTTCCTTCCCCAATCAAAATATTTTTTACTATTTCTTATCAAAAGATGAAATTATTTTGCTCATTAAACTGCTCCACACAAAATGGCAAACTCCTCAATGTTGACGCCATTAAATTGCAGATTTTTCAACATCGCTCTGATACCACTTGTTAAAAATTTTAGACCAAATACACACAATCGGTGCAGCGGAACAAACCCGAACCCATCATCGGCTGTTAGCTATCAAATTATGAATACAAGAAATATAACAATGTGTAATAATTTTTAACGTAAAAAATTCTTTTTAACCAATAAAAAACCCCAGAACAAATTCTGAAAAATTTCTACTATATAAAATCGGTTACACAAACCCCCAAGATATAGTACAAGCAACCCACCTGAGATAGAGTAAGAAACAGATCTCCAGAGTAAAAGAAAAATCTCCTTCTCTCTTTTATCTCTTTTCTTCTCTTCTTCTTCTCTCATTGGTGGCGATCTCTATTCGTCTGATTTTACAAGTGTTTGGCGAAAGTCTCACTTTCCCCCATCACTTGTCTGTCTATCTAACCCTAAAGCGCTTCGCGCGCATTACAATGACGTCTGGCTCAAAGCGCATCTCCCGCGCTCCTAAAACGCAAATCTTGCCTTTGACAATATGGGCCATTTTGACTGACAGCCAGCCATCCCTTAGCATAAGTAGTCTGGTCACCCCTCTGACTCTGCAGTCCAGCTAGCTTTCTGAATTAGTAGTTCGATCGGCTCTCGAACTAGACAATCTAATTGGCCTTTAGCCTCTTCGCCCGATCTCCTTTCGAACTTAGCTTTGCTTGGTCGTCCCTCAACCTCGGCTCCAATCTAGTTGTCCCTCGGCCCTGGCTCTGATTTGGTTGCCCCTTGGCCTCAGCTCCAATTTGCCCTTCGGCTGCCACAATCAGTTCGCACTCCCGCCTCTGGATCTGATCTGCCATTCGATCTCCACAACTAGTCTACACCCCGGCCTGTGTAACCTGGTTGCCCTCCGGTCTCTGCAACAAGTCCACAGTTCGGCCTATACAACCTGGTTGCCCTTCAACCGCTTCACCGTGTGCGCGAACACTTCGATCCTTGCACACACCTTGTGCGACATTTCATGACCTTTCGTTTGTTAAAACATCCACAAGGGAGTGACTAAAAACCCAACAATTGGATTAGTGACAAGAGAGATAGAAGAAGCGTCGTGTGGATTTGGTACTCCCCTGGAAGCAACAAGAACTCATAACAAGCACGGCAGGAGCTTGAAAGAACCCAGATGTGCTGGTGCTTCTTTCTGGTGGTCTGGTCGGTAGATCATTTGACAAGGACCATAGAAACATCGGAGGCATCTTGTGGGCTGGTTATCCCAGTGAAGCTGAAGGGATTGCTATTGCACAGGCAACCTTTGGTGACCACAACTCAGGTAAATTCGTGTCATTTTCTATTGGGGTTTATTCAAAGAGACGACTTAGCCTTACTTCTGCTTATTTGATATGTTCTTGTTTTAAACTTTGAAAGTTGTGTGGAGAAAAATGCATTTGAACAGAGAAAATACGCTTCATTCTGTTGAAAGAATAAAAGCTAAGAGTACTGAAGTGTGTGCAGAGGCGCCTACGCTCACATTTTATCTGGTCAGATCATCATTTACAAATGACAATTGACATGATTTGTGGTACACTAGGAAGCTTTCAATGTCTACTTTGTACTAAGAGGTAAATGTAATATTGTTTTTCTCAATGATTAGCACATAAGAAGTAGGACTTCTGGATTTTTAATATATCTATCCTTCAATTTCTTAGATCTCTTGCCTTTCTCATTAATTGGGAAATAAAATTGATTCACTTAGCATTTTTACTAACGCTACAAAAAGCTTCGGCCTTAACGCCCCAACTACTATTGTGTAACTTTTTTCGAATTTATGGAGTCAGGTTTCTTTAAGGAGAAAGAGGTGTTCAGCTACACTAGGATTCCCTTTAAACTTCTTATTTCTTTAGACCACTTGAGAAGATACTTTTAAAATTTAAATGTTTATGATAAGCATCGTAATAAGTCTAAGGAAATGTGATGATCTTGTCCAAGTTGAAAAAATATTACATATCGTGGACTATTAATTCTAAAAAGTATGCAATATTTGAAAATTCAAGTTGGGTCTGCAATCATAAGTTCAAATTCTATTGCAGCACACTCGACCTCATCTGATAAGTAATCTTTTGCAGGTGACATTGTGCACCGAAGTTCGCTTTGAACCCTCATATTGGATGATACTAGCGGGGAAGGAGATTATCTGTCATTTAAACAAAGCTCTTAAAAGTAAGAAGTGAACAAGGCTAAAATTTTTAGTTGATCCTGTAGTAGTTGTGATGAAATATTTTAAACCTCAGGAACCGGATTGATAAAACTCAACACATTTTAAGGTTGCTTCTAGGGGGCGACCTTCAGTCAGACAGTTTTGCATCGGTTAAGTTCAGTGTCGTGTTTCTCTTTGTAATCTTTGAACTTGTGCTAAATCGCCTCCGATTGTTCAATCATTTAAAAATCAGAATAATTCTTTTATAAAAATTACTATACATTCGATTCAAGAGAATTTGGCCGATGTTTTTTCTATGATTAAGGTGAAAATTTGAATCAAAAATTCCCTTTCTTCGTTATTAATCAAATGGCTGTTCTTGATATGGGATTCTATTTTGTTATCAATCAAATCATTATTTACCTTTGTTCTTTTTTTTCTTATCAATGAGTCTCTTCACTAGTATAACAAATCTCATTTCGCAAATCAGGTGGAAGATTGCCAGTTACATGAGTACACCAGAATACCAACGACAAATATGAGGATGCGGCCTGAAAAATCTTCAGGCTATCCGGGCCGTACTTACCGATTCTACAAAGGCAAGAAGGTTTTCGAGTTTGGCTACGGCGTCGGCTACTCACCCTATTCTAATAAACTCCTCTCAGCTACCTGAGACAACCTCAACGTGGATCGATTGCCCGAGGCCCGAGCTTCCAAGATCTTGAATTCCACCAGCAATCATATGGTGATTTCTGAGCTGCCCAAAATGTGGCGTGACGAATTGAAGTTCTCGACTGTAGTTGAGGTTAAGAGACCGGGAACCGTGGCGGGTAAGCATCCGGTGTTGCTTTTTCCAAGCCCTCGAAGCCGAGAGACGACGAGAACCCAATGAAGATGCCGGCTGGACTTCAGAGTGTGAACCTGGAAGGGGGCGAAAACGGTTCCATATACATGTGATTCATGCATCATGCGGGAATAATAAACTTGAGACCCAAGTCTCGAGATAAATTTGGAGATTCAAATTTTAAGTTTGTGTTAATGTGTCCAAAAAAAAAAAATGTTTTGGTAAAATAGTTTGAAAATCAACATATTTTGATAAACTGTTCGGGAATAAACAAAGTTGAATAAAATCTGAGACAACATTGAAACTCAAGCTAAAAGTAGTTAAAATAAAAAATTAAGTGGGGTATGTGAGTTTTAGTTTTGCAATGGATATATATGTAAAGTCCTATAATTTGTTGCATATTATTATCTCTTGGATAATACATAAAAATCCATGCTAAAGACAATTATGAATGTGTTTGACATTAGTTTTAGGGGGAAAAAAATACAATGGGTATTCTCTGTTTTTTTATTTAAAAATTGAATTATTTATTTGATTAATTACTTTAAATTTTGTTAATCGATTATAATTTAATTTGATAAAATTACCTTAACAGTTTTTTTAATAGATTATAATGTTGCTGATATGTTAATTCATCTGAAGTCATGGCACATGTACTCCACTTTTCAGTCTCCATAGTGGTAATCACTAATTGGTGTTTAATTATTACAAGCATGAAGGGCAGCTGAGCTGCTTGGAAATTTGGCAATGTCTCCAACAAATTTAAAATTAAAGGAGGAAATTTTCTTTTCCTTCTTTCCAAATACTTTATTGTTATATTCAAATTTTAATTGCTTTGCTGTTTATTATATAATTCTTTATCAAAATCCCCAGACGGACTTGACCCATTTTCTTAACCATAATTGATACTTTGAATTTTGTAATTGAAAATTGTAATAATTAATCAAAGTCTCAATTGTTTATTCTTTCATTTTGAATTTATTTTTATTTTTATACTTCAGGAAAAAAATATTTTGCTTTCCTTGTCATCTCTTTTCCTGCAAAACCTAGTTCCTACAAATTACCAGTTATTCTTTTTTCAGACACCTCGAAACTGGTTTTCTTAGCGTTGAAAATTTTCTGTATGATCAAGCCAGGAACTTTGAATTTTTGGTCTGGGTTTTTATTTTTTGTTAAAATGGTAGCTATAGTTTCTGGGCTTGCAATTTTCTTTGTGATGAAGAACTTGAAATTTCATAGCTTAGATCTTGGCTTCTAATTTTCAAAATTTACGGTTAGGGTTTTAGCATTTGAAGAAGTAAATAAGCTTTCATTGGTTTTGAGCTGCTTAACTTCTAATTAGTCAAGTTTCTGATCCTGTGCTTTAGCTCTTTTTTTCTCCCATCAAGTTTTGATAATTTTCAGTTCATCTTTAATCATTTTTAATCATTTGGGGATGCTTGTTTGATGTATTTAGGTCTGCTTGCTTCATAGATTCTAGGGTTTTGCGGCTTTTAGGCTTTTTTCCTCGTTTCTGGTTTATTTTAGTTTATTGCATGGAGGGTAGAGAGATAAATTCTGGAGTAACAAAAATTGAAGAAGCTTCTGAGAGCTGCTGCTTGGTCTCTAGAGTTGAGAATCCGAGCCGGCAGTCAGGTGGTCCGGCAATGGCAGCTACACTCACAATTAGTACGGCACTGCCAGCCATGGAGTTGAAGAAGAGAGGAAGGCCAAAGAAGTATGGCCCAGATGCAGTGACAGCAGCACTGTCACCAATGCCTATCTCATCTTCTATTCCCCTTCCTGGAGACTTCTCATCTTGGAAGCATGCAAGAGTAAGGCCTTTTCAGACAACAAAGAAAGCGTATAAATTGGAGTATGAGAGTTTAGGTAATAATTGTAGTACTGTAAAATTTGCAGATTTTTACTGTTTCTGCTGCTAGTGTTTTTGTCTGTCATACCTTTCTGTGATTTCCCCATAATTATTGATGGTTCATTTGTTTTATTTATTTGTTTATTTATATTTGTTGTTTGCATGGTTCACTAATTTGACTTTAAAGGATGAGAACCAACCATGTAGTATCTATATCCATACTGATAATTCCAGTATTGTGTCAGTCATTAGTCTGATCCTTTATAGAAATTACTAATACTAGTGAACTTGCAAAATAGATCTCTTTATCACGAAAAGAGTCTTTGTTCAATAAGTAAAAGTTGTGCCCTGGTCTGAGTGGGAATAGTATTTCTCCTCTGTAATGAAATTCAAGAGTTTGGCTTGATTATCAAGTGCAGCAGATCTTTACATAGCTGGTGATGGTTCAATATATTGGTTATGAGCTAGATTTCCTTTGTGCTATTCATTGCTTGTTGACTATTGGTAGTTTAATATTAGAGCGAATTTGGGACATTGCATGTCGATTCCTTTGTTACCCAAAAAAGAGAGAGAGAGAGAGAGAGAGAGAGAGAGAATCATCAATTTGGTGTTCTGATCAACACCCCATTTCTTAGGATTTGTGGGAGTGGTCTTCTTCCACTAAATTTGGGAACTTTGTGCTATCTTGTCTTTTCCCTCCGTGACTAACCTGATAAGTTAATTACCGAAAAATGCAAATGCATCACAATGTAGATTAAAGACTTGGGAGTTTGGAGAAATAAGGAGCAGTAGATCACAAAAGGAATTATAAACAACAAGATGGCAGGAGTTTTATTATGGAAATTTTTTTGCAGAAGGAATGTCTGTGGTATCACCTTGACCATATCTCTAGAATATGGAAATATCTCTCTCTCTCTCTCTCTCACTCTCTCTCTCTTTTCAAATCTGGCACTACTTATGAAGTAGTTTATTAGGAATTAATCCAAAATATATGATCAAAATGTTACTGTTCTAGCTAATGTACAGGCCAACGTGCAGAGTTGGAAAAGGTGATGGCCCAACAAAATCCATTAAAGATTGACAAATTAGTCGCTTATTGGAGTTTGAAACTGTTGTGTGAATCAAGTTTATATTCATGCATCGGATGCTTAATATACTATAAAAACTTGTACAAGGACTGGAACACTAATTGTTAGTGGTCATTTCTCTTTTGGATGGAATTAAGCTAATATTTGAGTGGTGAATTTTGAACAATGATTTTTCCTCTGGGCTTTCCAAACAGAGATTTGTGCTGCTATAGTCAACATTACTCATGTCATATGGGTATTTTCACCATATATTTCTATTGCTTCCTAGAAAGAGAAGATCATGCATAGAATGGAACATTATTTTTCTTTGTTATCTAAAGAACTCTACAGAAATTTCTCAAGAATGTCTACATCAACACAGTAAACCATTATTATCATTTGAACATAGTTACCTTTCCTATGCATATTTCTAAAGGACAATCCAGCATGCATGAGACTTGCGCATTGTAGGGTCTACAGAGGGTTAAGTATACCTAATTTTATCCTTATATTGCAAAAAGGTTGCTTCTATAGTTTAAACTCACAACTAATCTTGTATCAAGGCTTGTCCTCTTCCTATGTTTTTTGTGAGTCTTCAATTTCTATGTTTAACTTGTTTGAGGTGTGGGTGAACACTCGGCCCAGTGGGTGAACATGCTAGGCTCTGGCTCTGCGCACCTACTTACACCTTTGGCAGTGTTTGCTATGTCTTTGTGCCTGACCAACTGAGGACGAAATCCTTGATTTTCTGAATTTTGCATAGTTGACAGTGATGTTGTAACAAGTCTGACCTTTTGAAATGGAATCTACGTTGATCTATTAATTCTGTGGTGCAATTTTTGTGGGCTGGTTTTCTGTTTTTTGGTGTATATTATAAAATGAATATATAGAACTAATTGAAGGAATACCAAAAGGTGAAAGATAAATAGAGGGCAGTAGTTTTGGAAAATGATCTCACCGATCAACAATCAGTAACAGTGAATTTTTCACCTACAAGCATATGTATATTGTTCATTGACTGTCACTATCATTAATGCCGGATCATTGGTTTCTGCTGTTTGTACATATGTTATAACCATTTATTCGTGATGCTAGCATTCTATGCTTTTTAGATTACGATCGATGATATACTCTGTAGTTGTTGTACCATTTGAATGCAATATGTGAAAGTTACATACCAATTGATTCGACACTTTTCATTTTCATTTGCTAGGTGATCGGTTGGCATATTTGGTTGGTGTCAATTTCATGCCGCATGTGATAACCATTAATGCTGGGGAGGTATGTTCAAGTAAATATGCGAAAAAAAGAACTCTTGTTTATGTTATATGTGGTCCCTGCTTTATTAATTTCTCAAATTATGACATTTTTGTCATTTTACATTTGGTAGGTGTTACTGAATATCCAATGCTTATGGTCACCTATTTCAATAAGTTTCTTTTGTATTGTCCTACAAAGGTTATCTATTTTTAGACCTGAAAAATTGCAATCAAGGGCTATCTTAAATATTATGCAAGATTAATCTTTTTTTTTTTTTGGTGAGGGTGGCATTATTAATACATCTCAATTATGACCCCCTAGTTTGGTCCTTCAATCTTCAATTGAGGAAGTCAAAGTGGGTTTAGAATTCAAGTGGACGACCCCTACCACTGCCTTTTATTCCTTGTCAAATTGAAAATGTAATGATTATTGAATGGTAAACGGAGTATATTAAAATGCAACTATATTTAATCATATTTCATATATAACGAACTTATACTAAGAGCTAAAAAATGAGATGCCAAAATACGGGCAGATATATGGTTAAGGGTGTGACATATCACAATTTTGTCAAGATGTTTATTGGCCTATGTTTTGTTCCATAACCATATTATTTGGCAAAGTTGACAGCTTAGTGGCAAATCTCTTGATTTATGGATTATCACTTTGGTCTGCATATGTTGATTGGTCTCTGCTGTTTTTAACTGATTATCGTGTTTCCTTCTGCCTTGATTAGGATCTTGCTATGAAGATTCTATCATTTTCTCATCAAGAGTCTAGAGCCATCTGTGTTCTTTCTGCAAGTGGTTCAATTTCAAATGTCACACTTCGTCAGCCTAGTTCTTCTGGGGGTACTATGACATATGAGGTGCAGCTGTTTATCCTTATTTTTCATTTTGATATACTTTGGATTTTCAGAATTATTAGCCCCGAAGTATTATGATACGAAAAGGTTGCCCGCTATACTCATAGGCTCCTGGCGTACTCATCTTCATATTTACAAGGATTTTTTGATGCTTGTTTTTATGCATGTTCAATTAAACATTAAAGTAAATATTGGCTGATATGTATTGGTGTCGTTTCAATATTGATATTTTACAACATTACAATAATATAGCAATATGTTGCCATATTGTTGATGATATATAGGCCAATATTTAAAATATCAGCCTATACATCTGATATTTGGCCTATTTATTGACTAATATAGCTCTTTTAGCTTACAATTTAAAAAAAAAAATTTTCGATACCGATATGTATTGTTGAATATATCTAATACCGATACGATCACAACTAACATTGATATAAATACCGATATTTTCGTATGTGATGTTCATATATGGACAAGTTTGGACGAAATTGTCAATGATGAAGAACATCAGCCTTAACATCAACCAAACCTATGTCCTAGGGTCCGTTTTCTGATGTGATGGCCCTCTTTTGTTGTTCTGCTTGGACTTTGCTTCTGTTAACATTCTTTTGATCGGCACCGGTGTGTTCAGTTATGCATGTTGGAAGATAACTCCTAGAAATACATCGCGCCACTATCTAATATTTCTCGTGAGTTCATTGACGAATTTGGTGCTGTGCTTTCAGGGCCGTTTTGAGATACTTTCATTGACTGGATCGTTCATGCAAACTGATAATGGAATTGTGAAGAGCAGATCTGGGGGATTGAGTGTCTTGTTGGCTGGTCCAGATGGCCGTGTTTTTGGGGGATCTCTTGCCGGTTTACTTGTCGCAGCTAGCCCTGTTCAGGTACTATTGTAAGGGACGACATGCAAGCACTTGAGGGCCAATACACGTATGATTTGTCTAATAGCAATGGCCAAATATTAAAGCTTCATTTTCAACTTTGTTTATTTTTCTTCGTTTAATTTGAATTTATATCCATCTAATTCAATACAACTAGCCAAGATTTGTAAAAGATTTAAGTATAAAAAGTATTTTTCAGCCTTAATTTTGGAAATTAAATTTAACATAAAATTTGCAACTTGAAATTAAGGTAGAAATTCATATTTTTTTTATTTTGTATCTTGTACAAAACTTGTTATTGTTGGGTTATGAGTTACTTCTGTGTGGGCTTATACTCACTTGTCGTGGCGGATAGGGGCAAATATTCTCACCGCATGATGAAGGCTTGAGTTGTGCCTGTTGGGCACTCGAGCCGCACTTTCTAGTAGCATTGCGCTCGATCTCGCCTGAATTGCGCTCGATCTCGCCTAAATTGCGCTCGAGCTCAAATTCCAAAACCGAGCACTCGATCAGCATTCGGATGGCGCTCGAGCGCGGCCTGCGCCCGGTTTGCACTTGAGCCGTGCTCGAGCGCGCATTGGTTTTATAAAACGTGCACCTTGCGTTTTAGGGTTCGGTGAATTAGTTTTGAGCGCCGTTTCTGAGAAAGAAAAGAAGAGAAAGAGAGAGAAGAAGGAGAATAAGAAGATTTGAGCCTCCAGTTAGGTTTTGAATCAAGTTCTAGTCTCCACCAATCACACGTACGAAGTTCTTGCTGTTGAGAAGAATATCTGTCGGAGGCAAAGCTCCCCGGTTCTTTTTGGGGGGAAGCCTTGAGGGTTGTAGCTCATGTTGTCAATTTGTCACCGCACAGTACCTTGAAAAGAGAAGTGCCTAAAAAGATATGGTCCGAAAAAGAAGTATTCTACGATCACTTGCGAGTGTTTGGATGTAAGGTCTTCGTTCACATTCCCAAAAATGAAAAGATCAAGCTGAAGTCAAGGACGAGACAGTGCATATTTTTCGGTTACGGGAAAGATGAGTTTGGATATCAACTATATGATCCGATTGAGAAGATTCTGGTTCGATCTAAGGATGTCGTGTTTGTTGAGAATGAAATTATAGAAGATATTGGCAAACATGCAAAGACTGTCTCCAACAATGATGACAGTCAGGCGTGTGATTCAAATCTTACGCCGGCACCTGTCCGTCATCAGCGTGAATATTAAGGCAATGCCGGAGAGGAAGAAGTCTGTGAGACTCCAATGTCCGATAGAAATGAGGATGAGACTATTACTCATGATACTGCTGAGCCTATCAAGACCATTTCACTTCGACGATCCACGAGAAATCAAAGACTCTCTATTCGTCTGTTGGCCGAGAAGTATGTGTTACTTACCGACGGAGAGAAGCCCGAATACTTTGAGGAAGTAATGGAGGATGAACACAAGACGGAGTGAATGGAAGCTATGCGAGACGAGATGGCGTCGTTGCATGAAAATCATACGTTTGAGTTAACAATGTTGCCAAAGGGAAGACGAGCGTTGAGGAACAAGTGGGTCTTCATGTTAAAAATAGATAAAAACGGCTCACAACCAAGGTACAAAACGAGATTGGTTGTGAAGGGTTTCAATCAACAGAAGGGTATTGATTTTGACGAGATCTTTGCTCCAGTTGTAAAGATGTCTTCTATTCGAGTGGTGCTCGGGTTGGCTGGTGTTCTTGATCTGGAAGTAGAATAAATGGATGTGCGGACCGCTTTTCTTCACGGTGATCTTGAGGAAGATCTATATAGAGCAGCCGGAAGGATTCTTGGTCAAGAGAAAGGAGCAATTAGTGTGTCGTCTCAAGAAAAATCTATATGGGTTGAAACAAGCACCAAGGTAATGGTATAAGAAGTTTGAGTCTGTCATGATGGGTCAAGGTTATCAGAAGACGACCTCGGATCATTGTGTCTTTGTTCAGAGATTTTCTGAGGATGATTTTGTTGTTCTTTTACTCTATGTAGATGATATGCTAATAGTTTGGCATAATGCCTCCCGAGTCATGGAGTTAAAACAACAGTTTAGGAAGTCCTTTGCTATGAAAGATTTGGGGCTGGCGAAGTAAATTTTGGAAATTAGAATTTTTCGTAATCGCAAAACGAGGAAGCTATGGATGTTACAAGAGAGCTATGTTGAGAAAGTGTTTCAACGTTTCAACATGGAAAAGTCAAAATCGATAAGCACCCCTTTAGCCAGTCACTTTAAATTGAGCAATCGGCAATGTCCTTCTACAGAAGGTGAAAGAGCATACATGAAAGGCATTTCTTATTCTTCAGCCGTGGGTAGCCTAATGTATGCCATGATATATACGAGGCCAGATATAGCTTATGCTGTTGGAACTGTTAGTCGATTCTTGTCAAATCCCGGTAATGAGTATTGGTCCGCGGTGAAATGGGTTCTAAAGTATCTTCGAGGAACTTCTAAACTGTGTTTGTGTTTTGGAAGCAACATGCCATTGCTAATTGGGCATACTGATGCAAATATAGCGGGTGATGTTTACTCACATAAGTTTACTTTGGGATATTTAGTCATGTTTGCGGGAGGAGCCATTTTCTAGCAATCGAAAATATAGAGGTGTGTTGCTCTTTCCACTATTGAAGCGGAGTTCATTGCTATAACAGAGCAAGCAAGGAGTTGTTATGGATGAAAAAATTTATTCGGAAACTTGGTCTCAAGCAGAAATGATATGTGTTGCTTTGTGATAATCAAAGTGCGATTTATCTTTGCAAGAACTTGTTATTTCATTTCAAATCAAAGTATATCGATGTGAGGTATCAATGAGTGCGGAATGTCGTTGACATGAGGTTGTTGGTGCTGGAAAAGGTCGGGACCAAGGAGAATGGATTGGACATGATAACCAAAGTATTGCAAAAGGCGAAGCTTGAAACTTGTTATTCTATTGCCGGGATGACGATAAATGGCGCCACACGGTCGTGAAGGGAAGTTTGTTAGGTTATGGATCACTTTTGTATGGGCAAATATTCACTTGTCGTAGTGGATGGAGGCAAATATTCTCACCGCATGATGAAGGCTTGAGTTGCGCCTGTTGGGCACTCGAGACGCACTTTCTAGTAGCATCGTGCTTAATCTCGCCTGAATTGCACTTGAGCTCAAATTCCAAAACTGAGCGCACGCTAGTTATATGAAATGCGTACCTTGCATTTTAGGATTTGGTGGATCAGTTTTGAGTGCCTTTTCTAAGAAAGAAAAGAAGAGAAAGAGAGAGAAGAAGAAGAAGAAGAAGAAGAGGAAGATTTGGGCCTCCGGTTGGGTTTTTAATCAAGTTCCAGTCTCCGGTAATCACACGTACGAAATTCTTACTGCTGAGAAGAATATCTGTCGGGTTTTATCTCTACTTTTTTACTTTATATTTCTTGTACGGGCTGCTTGAAATAAGGGGTTGTCACCTTTGAGATTTGTGTTTTGTGTAATGGATAAACTATTGTTAGTGGAAAAGTTCGGACTCAGTATCCCGTGGTTTTTCTCCCTCGTTCAATAGGGAGTTTTCCTCGTAAAAATTGCGCCTTTATTACTTGTGATTGATTATTGTGTGTGTGGCATCGTTTATTTTGTATTTCCTTACGATTCATGTACGTAGTTAATTCCCAACAGTTTTACACATATTGAATTAGATGGATGTAAATTAATTTTTTTAAAAAAATAAAGTTTGGATAATTTAGCAGGACAAAATGTATTTCCCTTTGTTAATACGTTTTGGTTTTAAATTGTCAATGATCCGAGTGGGTCATTTATTCAAGTCAATCTTGGATTCATGCCCAGACGGATCATTTCTCGACAAAGATGCTCAATTTTTTTGTTGTTTTGAAAATGGGCCGATTGTAGCTGTCGGTTCACTCGGTGTCTTGGTTTTGAGTTTCTTTGGTCAATTTATTGTCTTTGCTGTCTTATCATGTCGTCCCAAAATTTCCACCCGAAGAGGTAGTTTTATTACCCCTAATGTTATAGGGATACCCTTCGGTCACCATTCTAACATGACAACATATTTATTTATTTATTTATACATAAACTCGTAAATATAGATAGATAGATACTATGTTATGAAAATGCGGCTCGTAAACATTTTTCTTTAATTTTTCTTTGTTTATTTTAACTGAATCAAATCAGGTGGTGCTGGGGAGTTTCTTGCCCGGCCATCGACAGGAGCAGAAGCGGAAAAGGAGCAGAGTTGATGCTGCATCGCCAATCATCCCACCTATCGCCGCTCCCACAATCGGACAAGCGACGGAAGTCGGAGAGAAGGATGGGAAGGCAGACTTCCTGTCTCCCCTGCCATTCCACCTGCCCAGCAACCCGGGTCCTGTAAATCCGGTGCCGGAAAATAGCCTATCGTCTCTCGGTAGCCCATCCAACGGTGAGATCTCTGGGTGATGAAAGCTCTTAAAATTTTATGCCATAGGCCAGATTTTTTGGTTCACTTGTGTTTTCCATTGTGTAACGTATTTCATGTAGGCTGAGTATTGTCGCCTTGAGCTCCGGCCGTCAACAATTACTACATAGCCTCATTTTCTTCTTCATTTTCACTTTTTTCTTTTCATTTTTCCTTTTTTTTTCTTCGGCCGGGGACGGAAGAGTAAGTCGGGGAGTTGTGGAGGCAGCCGGAGTTCAACCCCGAACTGTCCCGAACCCAAGCCTTACCGTTAAGCTCTGGTCGATTGCTTGTAGTTGATATCGTATTTGTTTCGGGTCTCGTCTTTGT
>JAODPA010085709.1:0-25015 GCA_025585075.1 Nepenthes mirabilis
TGGGCTCGCACAAATGATTTAGAAATAATATTCTTTGGGATTTGTTCTCAATTTTGTGAGGAAAACCTTGACGCCAAGGTCACAACATTTTTCTAAGTATATGATTTTTATAAAATAATAAAGTTTTTTTTTTTGAAAATTCGTTCTGAAATTTTATATTTGTTGGATCCCAATATGATGGACCATAAAATACAGCCTAAAAGAAAGGGCCCAAGTGAGAAAAGCCCAAAAACGTACCCACGGCCCAAGAGGCCCAAAGCACAGGCTGGTATCCCAAAGGTCAAAGCTTTGACAAAGGTCCGAGAGGCCTCAGGAGCTCGAGGACACCGCAAATAGCAGGCGACATCCAGGTATGAGAACTAGAAGCCGAAGCCCGAGAACTTCAGAAGTTCCTTCAAACTTCGGATTAGCCCGTCAAGTCATGAAAAGACCCGATGACCCTCCACAAAGGACCAAAGGCCCTCAGAAAGACGGATAATATCCAAGAGTTACCTTCTTCAACGAGTCCGCGAACTCATGAAGAGACAAGGCGCGCCACACAAGGACGAGGACTACTTCAATATGCCGAGAGCGCCAACTAAGCAATTTCGTCGATTTTCAAGGAACCTGCAACTACTGCAAGATGTTACCTCCGCAGAGCACGCCTAGTCAAATCAATACTGACGCCTAGACTATGTGCACCAGACATGCTCAGGCCCTACCAGCGGCGCTGGGGGCATACTGTCTAGCACACGCCGTCTGCGTGGGATGTGACCAATGGGACAGTGGACAGCCTCTCGACCACTCGCCGGCTGCCACGTGTCTTCTCCCCAACGGCACAATTTTTCCTATAAATACCCAACGAAATCCCTTTCAGGGGGGTCCTTTTTCTAAAAAAACTCGTCCGAGCCAGAAAGGAAAAAGACTTCAACTCTCTCTCGGCTTTTTCTCCCTCTCCTCCTAATAAGAAGGAACAAAAAGAGTGATAAAGCTTCCCAACGAGGGGATTTTCTAAAAAGAAAGCCCTCAAAAGAAGAAAGATTAAGGAAAGAAAAAGGAAAGATATTCCCAAAGCTTGTACTTTGTAAAACTTCCATTCATGGTGAAGCATTTCTAAAGGCCAAGATTCTCGTAATTTTTTTTCCTCATTCAAGGGGAGGCTTTTCACGTAAAATTTGGTCTTAACCCCTCTCTCTCTCACTACAACTCTCAACCTCAAACACTTGTGTTGTATGAGACTCCGAGTCCCAAAACGCAACATTGGCATCGTCTGTGGGAAACTGACAAAAAGCTCATAGCTTCCTATCCTTCCACAACAACAAGCGCTCCGAGGATGGTGAGCAGACAAGACAGTACATCTACCCGGGAGATGGGACCCTTTGACAGGTGCCTCCCATCAGGCGGCGGTATGAGTGGCGATCTCGCTACTAGTGTGCGCAAACTAGTAAAGTAGGTGGATAGCCTTTCAAGAGCCGTCCGCTCCCTCCGTGAGAGGGTGGACGAGTAGTCTAGGGGAGCCCACCCCGAAAGTCCGCGACCCGCAGAACCCCGCGAGCAACTAGCTACGCGAGCTCCTGGCGAACTGAGGGATTACCTCAACAAGAAGAAGTCCATGAGCCAAGTCCCGACAAAGAGGGGGCTCAAGAGGCTCTGGAAGACGGTCTTCGGATCCAAGACCAACAAAGCCAGCCAGCCGGGTGGAAGAGAAGACCGATTGCCCCCGAGGGCGGGGGAAGGAAAAAGAAGGGCGAATGCCCAGCTGAAGATCCACAGACCGTCTGGGCAAAATAAGCCCGAACGGATGGTCCCTAGAGGAGAAAGGCCATCAGGCCCACCAGCCCTCACTGAGTCGCTCAGCAACATACTGAGGCAGATCCGAGACGAAGAATTCTTGAGATGGCCTAAGGCGTTGAAGAACCCAGAAGGGGGCGACTAGTGGGAATACTTCCATTACCAATGTAGTCACGGCCACGACACCGAGGATTGCAGAAAACTCAAAGCGGAGATCGAGCGGCTGGTAATGGAAGGCTATCTCGACCGCTTCCTGCCACGACCCGGGCATGGCCCCGGAGCAGCAGGACGCAGCCGGTCACACTGCTCCAGAGGCAAAGTCATAATGGGCGCGGAGCACGCCTAATCGCCTGCTGGGGGCGCCAATACTGGGGAGGCCGCAGTTGGCAAGGGAGCAACAAGAGAAGCACCAAGACTCAAACATACGGACTAATGTAACATGATTGTTCAAAAGGCCCTGAAGGTCACTCAATGTAACACGTACACATCAATGAAAACATCCATTCATTATGTCTATTATGAAGTATTCTCATGCTCCCTCATCAACAACAAAGCAACTCGCAACTCAACTCCAAAAAATTCGGCGTGCCCGAGCCGCCCCAGAGGTCGAATTCCAAAAACTAGGTTGTGCCTGAATAGCCCCAGATGTCGAATTCTAAAAACTCGACTGTGGCCGAACAGTCCCAGAGGTCGAATTCCAAAAAACTCGGCTCTGTCCAAGCGGCCCCAAATGTCAAACTCTAAAAACTCGACTATGCCCGAGTGGCCCCAGAGGTCGAACCCCAAAAACTCGGCCGTGTCTGAGCAGCCCTAGAGGTCGTATTCTTAAAACTCGGTCCCATCCGATCGGCCTCACAGGTCAAATTCTGACAACTGCGTCCAACGCCAAAGGATCCGAGAGGTTCAAAGACTAGAGAACTGTAAAAGGATCACACGCACAGAGCTAGAAGCAAGGCGCTGTGCATCGCGCTACAAAAAAAAAAAGAGAAGGGAGACAACACTTGTACAGACAAAGACAAAAGAAAAGTCCAAAGTCCTGATGCAGAAAGGATAAATTTTATTCATAAAAATAAATTTATGTACAATGTTGTAACAAAGCTAGAAAAGAGGCAAAATGTCAAGGGAGCACCTCTTGGCTCCCTTCTCCTTGAGCCTCATGAGCTCCTAAAGGCTCTACCTGGTCCACAGAAACTGGCTCCTCGGGCGTAAGAGGTTCGCCAGCAGGCCCTGCCCGAGGAGGCCCAGGGAAGGGCCTCCCAGAAACGCCGTATAAGTATTCTGTGCGCAAGGCATTGGCGTTCCTGGGATCGATGATGGCGATAGGAAACCGCGGGCGGATCAGTCGCAGTACTCGGCGGCACATGCGAATGCCCTCCTAGTACTTGTTATCCAACAATGGTGCCATCTCCGCGGTATGCACGGACGTCCTCAACCTCTTCTCCTGGCGAAGGACCCTATCCCGGAGGAGGTCCTGCTGGAGCCGCAGAAGCTTGACAGTGTCCTCCAAAGAGGCAATCTTCCCCTTTGCTTCAACTAGCTCCGCTTCGGCCCGTTAAGCAGCTTCCCGTGCGTCCCTCAACGACTCCATTTCCAAGCGGAACTGGGCGACCTCTCCCACCAGCTCATTAAGGCCTCCAATCAGGTGCTGGAGCTACAAACAGAAAGCTCATCAAAACACCGGCAACTGGAAGTAAAGCAAGAGAAAAAACAGTGGATTACCTTATAAACGAGAGGATCATGCCATGGGCCATGATCCCCAGGGGCCTCAGACGCCCGCAGGCCGCGCTTAGGCACCACAGATGCCTCCTCGGGCACAAGCTCCACAGCTATAAAAGGCACTAAGGAGCCTGCCCCAACGTCAGCTTCCCCGGGAAGCCCAGACGGTTGCTCAACTTGGACTACAATAGGATGCTCAGGAGGATCAAGGGGCATCAGGTCAGCAACGCGTGACTCCTCAGCCTCCACCACCTCTCAGACCATCTCAGCCGTCGTTCCCCCCTTAGCGTCCACGGCAGGGTTCCCGCCTCCTATGTCCTCGAAGGGGCGATCAATCCCATCTAAGACATCACCAAGCGAATCAACGGGAACTTCGGGAACAGGGTCATCACTGGGAGGCTGGACTTCCGGGAGCTCCGCAATCTGTACAATCGCCGCCGAGGACTCAGTAAGGGGATTAGCTATGGAGGGGAGGACGAGACCTTCAGTCTCCGGGGACCCTGACAAAGTATCAGTCCTCGACCTCTTAAACAGAGGGGCAATCACATCATCGTCGCCCAAATCATCGATGTTAAAGTCATCATCGTCATCAGAGGAGGACTTAACAACCACCGCCAGGCGCTTCGAGCTCTCGGTCGGAAGGCTCTTTTCCCAGAGGCCAGCAGTCCCCTCAATCATCAGTGACTCCGCCTTCCTCCTCGGTCTCTTTTTCTTGGACTTCTCGGGAGGAGCTGCAGCGGAGGCGTCGGCCAGTGGTTCCCACTTGGCCTTCTCAAAGTTCTCGGGCGACAGCCAGATGTTGCGTTTGTTTAAATGGAAGCCCCCAAGATTGGCTAACACCAAGTTCGTGAACTCCTTCACACACTCTCTGTCCTCCTTCGAAGGATCGGAGCTGTACCGGCTGGCCACTTTCCCCCGGTCAATGGGGATGGCCCAATCCTCGTGAATGCCAAGAAAGAAGAACTTGTCCTTCCATCGCTTCGTGGAGTCTGGGTTCCCCCCACACATCAAGAAAAAGTCCTGGCGAGGGGTCATTGTAATCCAGTCAAGGTTATGTGTAAAGAGAAACATAACCTTGACCGTAAGGACATTCAAAAGCTTTTTCCGACACCGTAAGAAAACACACAAAGAGACCAAATATCTAATTGCATTTGGCTGAAGCCTGACAAAGGGAACTCCAATGATGTCGTAAAGTTCCTCTGGCACAGGAAACCGTAGCCCACCTTTGAGGTGGACTTCATTGACGGTAATGAAGCCATCCTGAGGGCACCATGCCCTGTCGTGCGACTCCAGAATTATCATAGCCACGGACTCAGAAATTTGATATCGTGCTTGAATATCCTTGAGCCTATCAAGCGTCATCGTAGAGGCAATATCCCTCACTCCGGGCGCCATCGGCGTCGGAAGGCAAAGGCAGAAAAGCAGAAGGAAATTTCAGTGAAATGGGAGCAAAGGTCTCAACACTTAGGGAAGAAAACAGAAAGCAGGCGCAGAAACGGAAAGTCGGGGCAAGAAGGCCTTTAAATACTCTTGAAGTTCAAAAGAAGGCGCACTCATTACACTCGCCACACGTCGCTCGGCTGTTCGTCCCAAGAAAATAATGGCCTTGCCTTCCTGAGACGCCTGTCAGCGCATCACGTCAGAATTTAATGCCCTGCAGAGGCTCAAACAGCGGCGCTAGAAAGACCTCGGACTCAAAAGAAGTTATCGGATGATCCTCCACCAAGCCTAGCGCCACATTTACTCCGAGGATGCACATGTACTCGGATTCCCGCTGCAAAAGGTCCAAGCCGGAACGCGGACGGCTGTAATTGTGCCTCTTCAGGAACGACCTTTTCAAATTGTGACACGCGCACGGACAAGCCAGAACCAGAAGAAATCAACCTCCCAGGAAGAGCAGCGACTTCATGCCAAACGGTCGAGGACCTCGAACCCTTTGGCATGGGGGGCTATGTTAGGTCCCAATATGAGGGCCCATAAAACACGACAAAAAAGAAAGGGCCCAAGTGAGAAAATCCCAGAAACGTACCCACGGCCCAAGAGGCCTAAAGCACAGGCTGGTATCCCAAAGGTCAAAGCTTCGATAAAGGTCCGAGAGGCCCCAGGAGCTCGAGGACACCGCAAAAAGCAGGCGACATCCAGGTACGATGACCAAAAGCCGAAGCCCAAGAACCTCAGAAGTTCCTTCAAACTTCGGATTAGCCTGACAAGTCAAGAAAAGACCCGAGGACTCTCCACAAAGGACCAAAGGCCCTCAGAAAGACGGATAATATCCAAGAGCTACCTTCTTCAACGAGTCTGCGAACTCATGAAGAGACAAGGCGCGCCACACAAGGACGAGGACTACTTCAACACGACCGAGGGTGCCAACTAAGCAACTTCACCGATTTCCAAGGAACCTGCAACCACTACAAGATGTCACCTCCGCAGAGCATGCATAGTCAAATCAACACTGACGTCTAGACTCTGTGCACCTGACATGCTCAGGCCCTACCAGCGGCGCCGGGGGCATGCTGTCCAGCACACGCCATCTGCGTGGGATGTGACCAATGGGACAGTGAACAGCCTCTCTGCCACCCGCCGGTTGCCACGTGTCTTCTCCCCAACGGTACAATTTTTCCTATAAATACCGAACGAAATTCCTTTCAAGGGGGTCCTTTTTCCGAAAAAACTCGTCCAAGCCGGAAAGGAAAAAGACTTCAACTCTCTCTCGGCTTTTTCTCCCTTTCCTCCTAACAATAAGGAACAAAAATAGTGACAAAGCTTCCCAACGAGAGGATTTTCTAAGGAGAAAGCCCTTAAAAGAAGAGAGATTAAGGGAAAAAAAGGGAAGATATTCCCAAAGTTTATACTTTGTAAGACTTCCATCCATAGTGAAGTATTTCTAAAGGCTCAGAGTCTCGTGGTTTTTCATCCTCGTTCAAGGGGAAACTTTCAACGTAAAATCCGATCTTAACCCCTTTCTCTCTCACTACAACTCTCAACCTCAAACACTTGTGTTACACGAGACTCCGAGTCCCAAAACACAACAATATTAAATATTACCGAAAAATAACAAAGATTCTCCGGGAAAAATGGAAAACAGAAGTAGTGTTAGTTGAGATGAAAGGATGCATTTCTCCAAAAAGTTGCGTTGGCTTTCGGTCACTGTGTCTGCTTTTGTTGAAAAATAAAAAAATTAAAGCAGGCAATTAAAGACAATCTTTTTCTCCTGCCATTGAAAGGAAAAAGAGGGATTCCTTTATGACTCGGACGATAAAAAGCGGTGGCTGTTGCTGTAAAGTAGCAGTAGATGTAGACGTCTATACGCAGATATCCTCACCAGACAAATGACGGCAGTGGTCGGCTAATTAACCGCGATTGACGGTGAAACTGCTTGTTATTATGGCTAACTTGATTTCCATTTCTTTAAGGCTCTGTTGCATCTTCGAGTCTTGCATATTTGTATAGACGAAGATTCAGCTACCGTAAAAAATTCTCTTAAATAATAAAAAAATTATAAAATTTTTATCCGAGAGCTTGCTTTATAATTGTGTTTAGTAATAAAAAAGTACGAGATTACAAGGGAGTAACAGACTGCTCTTAAGTATTATCTCTTTCCGCTTTCTCTCTCTATAGAAGCAACACAAATATAAATGTTGGGATTATTTATTTGATAGACAGTTAATGTATTTATAATAATTGAGTCCTCCCTTATAGGGTATCCACGTGGCGCTGGCATATGCAGAGGAGCTAGCCATCAACTCCACCAATCTAATTTACTGCGTCAGGGAGGTTGCATGCATACTGGCTGACTTTACATGGCGTCACATCTGTAGTGATCGGGCGTGCCCTGTAAGCCATCATTCCCTTTGCAGCCTGACAGGGTCAGCCACCAAATATCTGGCGCGCCGATTTTGCAGACATGATGACGTCCGAAACCCATCCCTGAGTCCATGAGCCTGAGTAAACTTTGAATCCATTATCTCGCACGGGCTGACCCTACTGCCTAAACCTCTTGGGCCTACTGGGTCTTTGTAGTGTCATGGCCCAATTCTATGATGATTAATCTTCTAAATGGGCTTTGGATATCAATACCTATCACTAATCTCCCATATCAAAGGGTTTGAGTACTTTAACCCTTTGGCATGTCCATTGGGCGTGGACAAGCCTCGTGTGAAGGTTCTTTCCACTGGTAGTTCACTCGTGCCTTTGCTTCATGGTGTCGCTCAGCCACTGCTTAGGGTTGGCATTTATTCTTCTCTGCTGTGAACATCTAAGGATGTGGTTGGAACCAAAAGCTTGGGTATATGCGACCAAAATGTCCGAGAACTCGCGGAGGCTTATGGTTTGCACAAAACGTCCAGGAAATTTTGAGGTCAACGGTTTGACCAGAACGTCCGAGGAAATTTTGGATTGTAGGCACTACTAGGAATTTCTAAGTGATAGCCGTCTTCGCATATCTGTCCGAGGTCCAAAGATATTCTCGAATATTATTGAGATCACAAGCTTCGATGAAAGTGCGTCTGAGAGCTCCCTTGGAGTCCGAGACAATGGCTTGCGTCGCCACTTGGGCCATTAAGGAGATTAACATTGCCTTTGAAGCATAATGCCCACTATCTCTAGTAGCATACGGGGAAATGACACGTGACAACAATAATAATGGCGTGTGCCTTTTTGATTTTCTACCGTTTTCAAATATAATAATCGCCACTTGGGCCATTAAGGAGTTTTCTCTCGAATCCTTGACTGCGATCTCCCAAACTTTCTTCTTCTCATTTCCTCTGTGCTTTTTCTTCGAACTTTAATGACTCCTAGAGTTAAGGATATTGCTTCTTCTCTCGCAGCTACTGACCTTGACTCTATTCGTGTAAAGTACCGCATCCCTTCTGAGATGAGGATGCTGGTCCCAGAGCCCCATGAGAGGGCCTACAGCCCACCAGATGGCTTCCTTACCGTCTACATGGTCCACCTCAGGAACAGGCTTCACTTTGACATGCCTCTGGATTTGTACCACATCTTGAGGGATCTCAAGATCCTTATTGCACGCCTCCAACCAAATGCAGTAAAGCATCTTGTCTCTCTCCGCGTCTTTGCTCGTTGTCATAGCCAGACCTTTGAGTCTTTGGCTGTAAAGGTGAATTAGAGGTTCACGCAGAGCCATGATTGGGTTGTCATCACTCCCCATCCTGAGTTTGCGACGCTGAGTGGTGGAAACCCCGATTCCACCAAAAAGTAAAAAGATAAATTCTTTTTCTTTGCGGTTCGTGAGATTTGGGATGTTCCCAATAATTGGGGAAACGCTGAATCCAAATACTGTCAGGAAGCCACACTTGAGGAAAGGGTGTTGGTGAAGGAAATCGTTACTCTTATATAGTCCAATCTTCTCAACTTTCATGAGAACAAAGAGAATAAATGGTTGAGTTTCGAGAACTTGGCTAAGACAAAGTGGGGACCTCAATCTAAGGGCTCTGGCGCCCGTACTGGCCTTCCTATCAAGAAGAAGAAGAATAGGATCAAGCAAAAAAGTCTAAGGATAGAGGAACCGTCCGCGTGCTGTAATATCCCAATTTTTGAATATTGTAATTTTAGTAATTAGGGTAATAAATTAAAATATTAAGTTGCAAGGGCAATATGAAGGGTAAGATAATGGCCAAAGAGATAATATGTTGATAATATGGCCATAAATGGAAACGGCCTGATAATAATAAGTTGACCGATGGAATTTATAAGTGGACCGGCTGACATGCATAATACTCAGCTGAGAATGAGACTAAGAAATGTTGAAGGCAAAAGAGGCCGATCAAACATAGATGGAAAATGACTAAAATAATGCAAAATGTCAGAATAGACGAATGACCGGAATAAATGAAATCACGGGTATGAATAAATTTGCCGATATAGGTTTAGGACAAAAGGTCCGGTTTGCATAAATTACCGGTATGAATATGGCAAATGACCGGGTTGTATAAATTTTCCTGCATGGGTGAATATAAGGAAAAATGACCGGTATGAGAAGTGAGCGGTATACTTGTGAGAAGAATGGCTAGTATGAGAAGTGACCGGTATGCTTGTAAGGAGAACGATTGGTATTCTTTTGAGAGGAATGGCCGATATGCTTTTAAGGAAAAGCAACCGGTATGCTTGTTAGAGGAATGACCAGCATGCTGGTAAGGAAAAGCGACCGGTATGCTTGTGAGAGAAACGACCGGTATGCTTGCAAGAAGAAATGACCAGAATGGGTATTTTCAAAAAAATGAGTATTTTAGGCGGTTTAGTGCAAAATGCAAGGATGGCACATTTTGCCGGTATGGAGCAATTTGTCAGTATGGAGCATATTGTCTGAATAGAGCAAAATCATAGTATGCAAATGACCAGAATAATTTTACCGATTTGAATTGACAAATTGGGAGGAGTGCGAGTTTGACTGCTTTGAATTTACCAGTGTGCATTGACAGAAAAGGGACGGTATGAAATTACCAGGATGGGATGAAATACCGGAATGGTTAGAAATGCCGGAATGGGTAAAAAAGCGGAAAGGGTATTTGATCGATATGGGTGGAGATTGCCGGTGAAAAATTCTAGAACCTTCCAGACACAGAGAGCCCGAGAAAAATCTAAAACCTTCTAGAAGAGGGGGGAGCTGCGCCAATAACTAGAGATAATGAGGAAAGAAGCAGGATAGTGACGTAGAAGAGTAGGCGAAGAGGACAGGAAGGAAATGGAAAAAACTGAAGGAGAAGGGATTTTCAGCCGCTTCCAACCCGATCAGAATAAAAATAATAATAACTTAGGTAGAGACAAGTGTACCCTAACCATTGTATTTTGTTATTACTACTTTTAGCTTACTTCAAAATTTTTCTTTTTTAAGATTTGTATATAATACCGTATTGTTTTATTTTTTCATAATATTATGAATAAGTGCATGATTAAATATGAGTATTTTGATTGGTAAGTTTATTTTCAGTATATATTATTTGTTACACGTCCGGATTGTGTCTGTGCATTGTTCACCAAACCTTAGAACAAAAATTGAGAAAATTTATGATGAAAAACAAGCTATGGCATGAAGATATTGTATTATAAAATATTTAAGCTTAATAGATAATAGTATTTGAAATGTTATTAAAAGTTATACTGTTAAAAATTATCGAGAACCCTAAGATTTGTCTAAAGAATTTAATTATGCGAAGAAATGTGATATCTAAAGAATAAGAATTAAGATGAAGATGCAATGATCATGAATAATGAGTTATGATATCTAAAGGTTATATTATGAAGTAAGAATACATATTGAAGGATTTTATCTGCGATCTAATTGAAAGTTATTCTAAAAGATTATCTGAAAGATATAATTATGTAAAGTAATCCAGATAAAATGGTTACTGAAGAATGAAAATTCAAGGCTAAGGAAACGATATAATCTGAAAGAATCAGTTCAAGTGACCACTGATGATTGAAAATCAATATTAAGAATCATGAACGAAGAATCAAGATCCCCGAAATTAAGTAAAAATAGTAAAAAATTGGATCAATGATTATTCAGCAGGTAACATTCTTTGGTTTACCACGAATATTATGGTGGAGACTCAACGATACTCTGGCCACGTATCCTGGCCGTTTAGTGTAGTGGGTAATATTTTTAGTAAGTTTTAGGATATTACAGTGGTAATCGAAAATAACTCTATCTACGGAGTGATACATGGTTCACCTTTCTCGGGGCGTTACTATGGAACATAAGTACCAAGAATCATGAGGTTATGTATGAATGAGAAAGAAAGAACAAAGAAGTTAAGATCATCCTGATCCTCGAGATGTAAATAAAGAGAAAATATGATGATATATGGATATGAAAGAATGGTCCTCGAGATGAGGAGGGCACATGAGATTATATATGATGATGAAAGAACACGAACTAAAGCGCATTTGATTGTGCAGTAACACAATCTGGATATGAAAGAATGAAACAATTGTGTAGAGTAACACAATCTAGATATGAAAGAAAGAAGAATTAAGGTGTTTGATTGTGTAGAGTGTTATAATCTATCCTCGATTATTTGCTCCCTCCGTTGGTAGGGTCTATCAATACTGATCCCTCAAGATAATAAAAGAATTTATTCTAAAAGTTAAGAAATTCTAAACTATTCCATGAAACTAGAAGAAGAATTATATGAATGAAAAATAAAATAAGTAAGATAAGGTTTGTCCAGAAACTCATATTTCTGTATCGTTTCATGCTTTTGCCTTCCATATGCATTTTTGGCACTTTAAGCACGTTTTTCTAATTCAAGATAAACAAAGATAAGGTTTGATTGTAAATTCATGCTCACACATTGTTTCGTGATTTTGCATCATTCATTCATATAATCAGTTCCTAAACCCTCTGATATCTCTTCTTATATATTTTAATTGTGTTTTACATGAAAATTTTCATGCATTATTTTTATGGTATCTTGCCAAGCTTATAGCTCACTCTTACTATTTTCATTCCCCTTTCAAATAGTACCGTTAAGTCAATTGCCTGATATGAAGAGGAAAGGTAGAGGGTAGCGAAAGGGAAATAGTTGGACCTCAAAGACTTATAAATTTTAGTTATGTTGATCTATATATAAAGTGAATATAAATAATTAATGTCATTATGGAATATTGTGAATTAAAATGAGGCATGACATGTTGCATGATGACATAGAATTCTTCCGTAAATTTATGCTTCCGTAGATATAATGTTGGGTTGATACAGGTACCTAGATAGCATCTCTCTTTTTGATTCAATATAATAGTTGAGGTTTTAGTATTGAAGTCATGGATGATATGGTAGTTGATGTGATCTTGTGTATGAATTATGCTAGATTTTGAGATCTAGTGGTTTATATGTCTTATACATGTATTATCCAGATTGTTTGTATGATTTTTGTCCATTTTCAGAAAAAACTCTACCATAATTTTTAAAGAAATTAAATGATTAAAATAATGAGTATATTAGTCTTACTTGGTAGATTATGATAACTAACAGAAGGTCCTAAAAGATAAGACATGTTTCGTTACACGTTCCCAAAGTAAAGTCAACGGACCGAGTTCTTGTCCAAGCGTCCCCTTGTTATTGTGGAGAGTTCCTCGTCCGATGATGACAAGACTATGGCCGTGTGCCTCTCAAGGAAGCGCCAACAGTCATTGTGAGGTCCTCTTGAGGCACCTTCTAGGTCCGCGGAGCTTCCTGTTGCCCCTCCCCTATTAAGTCTAGTGCCCGACATCTCCACTATCTTTACTGGTGAGTTTTCGGATTGGATTGATAATCTATCCAAATACACTGCTGTGGGACTTGCACTGGAGGAGATTGAGGTGACCCAAGCCGAGCAAGCAGCGGTGATGATGTCTACTGCTGAGACTACTGAGGTCGATGACACTATCATGACCATAGAGCCCCTATGCCTTAAAATCCAAATCTACAGCCCAATGATGATTCCTCCTGAGGTCCGAAAGGAGGCCCTGGCCGAGGACATTGCTAGGACTCCGAGTACTGATGAAACTGAGATTGGGGTTGCAGAGCCTTCTAGAGCTGTTGAGCCCTCAGTCCTTGATTTTAATGGAGATGCCCCTACGTCCGAAACAAGGGTTAAGGTTTCTATGGTGCCTGCTAATGAGCCACAAGAGTCCGAGGCCCCGAGAGAGGAGAGTTCAACTAATGGCTCTCTTGTCTCTCAGGTAACCTTCTGTTATTCCTTAGCCTTTTAACTTCTTATTTCCTTCCACTCATGCTTTAACGGCTTGGCCTTCCTTTACAGTTCCAAGAGTTGGCTGAGAACCTTGGGTGGCTTGTTGGTGGTGTCGTCCAGACTTATTCTGAGTTGGAGTCCTTCAAGGCCATTGGAGAGGTCAATAAACGCTTGGAGGCTGAGCTTGCTGAGGCCAAGAAGAAAATTGCCTCCCTCGAGGATACATTGAAGTTTCAGCAGGTTCAGTACAGGCTTCTTTGAGACAAGAACTTTCAGCTGGAGGAAGTGCTGAGGACTTCGGTGAGGGCCATGGACATAGCACCGACGCTGGAGGGTAAGTATTGGGATGGCATTAACTTTTGCCGCCGAGTGATGAGATTGCTGTAGCCATAATTTTCTACGGCTTTGTTTGATCCTCGGAATGCCAGCGCTATATAATCATATGACTTGTATGGTCTTCCTGGAAGGGGTTGGCCTCCCAGCTCTTCCAGGCCTGGGCCCTCAAGCTGTTCCGAAACCTCTTGGCAGTCGGGGTCTTTGGAGCAAGTGGGGTCTCTTGGACTACAAGGACAACAGTAGCAGCAGTAGGAACTTCTTCTCAGCCAGGATCTTCTGAGAGCTGATTGTAAATTTGTTGAGTTGTGCAGTTTTTTTTACATGTACTTTACATACGCTGTAAACTTAAAAGTGTAAATAAGATTCACCTTTTCGATTGTAATCTTTCTCCAAATCGTCTTGTGTGCGTAGTTTCTTTTGTGAACTTTGACTCTTAGGAAGCTTTATTCCTCTTGAGCCGAGTGTTCGAAGTTATAGACCGTCTTAGGCTGATAATGTTACCTCAAGGATCTTCGCATGCTAGCTATTTAAGCCCCATAAGTTTTAAGTTCAATCACTCGAGGGTTGTTTGGCTAGGATAAGTTTTAAATTTGACCTCTTGGGCAGTTTGGATATAACCGAGTTTTAAGTACGACCTCCAGGGCCACTTGGACATAGCCGAATTTTAAGTTCGACCTCTTGTACCACTTAGACATAGCAGAGTTTTGAATTCGACCTCTGGAACCGCTAGGACACGGCTGAGTTTTAGAGCAAGTGAAAGGGTTGCTTTCACTTCACTTAAGGGCAGCCTAGATCTTGCGAATTAATGAGATGATATGTAAACATTCAATGAAGTGCAAGACAAGAAATAAGGAAAAAGAAATTTTATCATATCAATGAAACATATTACAAGCACATTGAATGATATATTTTGCCTTACCTGGCCATCTGTACATGTATTTATTGATAGTATTTTTTGAGGTGTGCGGCATTCCATGTTCGATAGACTAACCTTCCTTCTTGGGCGTGTAATTTATAAGCCCCATTTTAAAAGATGGCCGAGAGCAAGAACGGCCTTTTCCAATTTGGGGAGAGTTTATTTCGACTGACATTTTTACCCATGGCCTCTATACTCCTTAATTCTAGGTCCCCTACTTCAAACTATCTTGCCTTCATCTTTTTATCATAGTATCGGGCTATTCTGTGTTGGTACACTGATATTCTTAACCTCGTAAGATCTCGTGCTCCCCCTAGTAGATCGAGACTCTTACGAAGTCTTTGATAGTTGCTACTCGAGTCATAGCACTCAACTCGTAGACTTGAAAGTCTGACTTTCACTGGGATGAAAGCTTTTGCTCCATAGCACAGGCTGAAGGGTGTCTCTCTTGTAGGCTCTCTCGGCGTTGTTCTATACGACCAGAGGACGGACGGCAACTCATGTACCCATGAGCCCCCGAAGTGCTCCAACTTTGTTTTGAGCCCATGTAGGATTGTACGGTTCGTGATCTCCACTTACCCATTGCTCTATGGATACGTGACCGACATATGGACTAACCTGATCCTCAGACTGGTACAATACTTAGTGAACTGTTTTTCAGTGAATTCAGTCTCATTATTAGTCACAATGCACTCGAAAATTCTGAACCTGCACACAATATTATGTCGAATAAATTCTGTAGCATTCTACTCTGTTATCTTTGCTAATGGCACAACTTCGACCCATTTTGTAAAGTAGTCAATCCCGATGATCAGGAACTTTCTTTATCCTGCTGCAGTCGGAAGAGGTCCGAGTATATCTAACCCCTATTGAGCAAGGGGCTATGATGGTTGCAGTATTTAGAGTTCAATGTGGGGTCGGTAAGTCATGTTATCGTGGACTTGACAATTTTTACATTTGCATACGAAGTCCATGACATCAAACTTCATGGTTGGCCAATAATAACCTTACGTCATGAGCTTAAATGTGAGGTTTTTGCCCCTAATGTGAAATTCACAAATCCCAAGATGTACTTCTTGGAAAGCATAATCTGCCTCCTCAGGAGTGAGACACCGTAGGTAAAGGGTCGAGAACCCATGCCGGTACAATTGACCGTCCATGATAGTGTACCAACCCGCTATCTTCTTCACCTTCTTGGTTGTGTCCGAGTCCTCAAGTAATATCCTGTCAGATAAATACCTCAAGTAGAGAGTTATCCAAGTGCTAGTACTCGAAACTTGTATCACTTCTAACTCGGGATCTTTAATGCTTGGCTTGTGCAGAACTTCTCGTATCCCTCAAGTATACTGCCCTAGGTCTCCAGATGCTGTTGCCCTTGCCAGAATGTCGGCTTTCCCACTCTCTTTTCTTAGTATGTGGACAAATTCTACCTTCCCGGAGTCCGCGATCAAGCTTTGGACCTTCAAGAGGTATTTAAAGAGTTGTGAGCTGTTAACCTCAAAATGTCCGCGAACTTGGTTAATGACCAATTTGGAATCGCTACAGACAACGAAGTTTTTGGCAGATCATTCTTTGGCTAACCGAAATCCCACTAGCAATGCTTCATACTCCGCAGCGTTGTTCGTGGCCAAGAACCCAAGGGTCATTGTATACTTTATCTCCAACCCCTCAGGCGTTTACAACACAATATCAGCACCACAGCCATCCTTCATTGAGAAGCTGTCCACATATAGTGTCCATGTTGTTGCATCGTTTGGCTCATTTCTATCACGATGGTTTGGATCACCAAGGGCCAAGGTCGCTATCTCAACAATGAAGTCTGCCAGGGCCTAACCTTTCAAGGTTGGCCTCGGGGAAACTCTATGTCAAACTCTTCTAATGCAGTGGCCCACCTGACTAGTTGTCCTAACATCTCAGGTTTTTACAGGATCACTCTTAATGGCTGATCAGTCAGGACATCTACTTTGTGCGCTTGGAAGTACGGTCTAAGCTTCCAAGCAAAATACACCAACGCCAAAGCTATTTTCTCCGTGTGGGGGTACCTGATCTCTATGTCAGCCAGGGTCTTACTCATGTAATACATAGATTGTTGCCTATCATGCTACTGTCATACCAACACCGAGCTCAGGGCCGTGTCGGATACAGCGAGGTACAAATATAGCTCTTCGCCTCGTTGGGGAGAAGCTAAGAAAAGAGGGTTCGACAGATAGTCTTTGAGTCCTCGAAACGCCTTTTTGTAGTCATTATTCCATTGAAAGTCATTGGTCTTCGCTTCTCTCAAGGCCTTGAAAAACGGTAAGTGCTTCTCGGCCGATTTTGCCAAGAAGTGAGAGAGGGCAATTATCCGCCCAGTGAGCTGTGGACTTCTTTTGTTGTCTGAGGAGACTGCATGTCAAGGATGGTCTTGATCTTCTCTGAGTTTGCTTCAATTTCTCGATGTGAAACAATGTATCTTAGGAACTTTCCAAATGCCACTCCAAATGTACACTTAGTTGGGTTGAGTTTCATCTAGTGAACTCTAAGCACACTGAAGGTCTCGTCCAGATCTTAGACGTAGTGATCGGTCGTTTTGCTTTTGACGAGCATGTCGTCCACGTAGACCTCCACATTCTGTCTGATCTGTCCTTCAAATATCTTATTTACAAGCCGTTGGTAAGTTACACCCGCAATCTTAAGGCCAAAGAGTATGACTTTATAACAATATGTCCCTAAATTCGTCATGAATGACATGTGCCCCTCGTCTTCAGGACTCATCCTTATTTGGTTATAACCCGAATATGCATCCATGAAACTTAAAAATTCATGACTGGACATCGAGTCTATAAGGTGATCAATTTTGGGTAGAGAAAAGCTGTCCTTATGGCATGCTTTATTGAGATCCATAAAGTTCATGCACATTTTTCACTTCCCATTATTCTTATTTACCATGACCACGTTCAATAACCAATCTGGGTACTGTACCTCCCGGTTAAATCCAGCATCCAATTGCTTCTTCACTTCCTCCCATATGGCCACCAATTTCTCCACTAAATAATTTCTACGCTTTTGCCTGATGGGTCTGTGGCGAGGATCTAGCCCCAGTTTATGAACCATTATTCCTGTGGAGATCCCTAGCATATTACTTGGCTCCCAGGCAAAGACGTCTGAGTTCTTCTGCAGGAAACTGATATGTTGGTCTCGAACAGTTTGGGGCAGAGAGCTCCCTATCTGAACATACTTCTCTGGGTCTCTGGGATCCAGTGGGAGACTCGGACAGTAAGTTCTCCGAATTGCGCCTACTGTAGTGTTGCTTCATCTCGCAGGTCATGGTCTTCTAGAGGTTGGGGAAGAAGCGTCTACGTGACTTGGGACAAGTAGCATGTCTACCTGACAGCTTGGTCTCCGAGGACCTCCCCAATCCCAAATAGAGTCAAAAATTTTATCTTTAGATGCAGGATGGAAGTGACAGCACCGAAGGCGGTCAAGCAAGGAGTCCGAGGATTGCGTTGAAAACTGATGGGAGGTCCACGACTAAGAAGGTGAGGACCTTAGACGTAGTCCTCGGGTATGTTCCTAGCATGATTTCCAGTTGAATGACACTCTGAATTGGTACTGGCTCATTATCCAATCCATAGAGGGTCCTTCGGTTGCTCTCATTTAACTTCTCTTAAGTTTCCATTTAAAATCGCATCAAGATAAAGAAAATTCTGTGAACTTTCATTATCGATAAAGATTCGTTTCATTTAGTAGTCATTTGTCCCATCTGAAACGAGTGCTGTTACAACCAAGAGATCAGAGTGGAGGAAAGTTACATGAGTCAAATCTTCATTACTAAAGCTAATGACTTCATCCCTATTTCCTACCCTCAGTCTCTTCACCGCGATGATCTCCTGAGCATCTTCACAGGTCGAGCGAGTTGATATCATGTTCACAATCCCCATAACCACTCAGTTCTTGAGCTGGTCATGCTCAATATCACCTACAGTTCCTGAGCCTTATTCAGGTCTTTGTAGAAAGCGATTGAGGTGACCCCTCCTTATTAGCTTTTCGATCTCCTTCTGCAATATCCAGCAGTCCTCCCTGCTGTGGCCTCCATAGCGATGATAATGACAGTACTTTGCCTGGTCGCTACCTTCTGGATTCTTTAGCGCTTTGGTCCACTTTAAAAATTTTTCATCCCAAATCTGCATCAAGATGTTAGTACAAGTGTCATTTAGAGGAGTGAGGTTTATTTACCTGGGCTCCCTCCGAACGACCTACTCAAACTTACGCAGCTTCTTTATTGTCTTGGGACCTGGACAGTCCCTGTTCTTTCTTTTTCCTTCACCATCATTGGTTAGAAGTTCTCGTCCTTCTCTGACCTTTTCGCGTCGTTGGCTTCTTCGGTTGCAATGTATGCTCGTACCACGGTCTCGACCTTTGCGAACGTTTGGGGACCCTTGTGAAAGAGGTGTTTGAAGAAAGCTCCTCCTTTCGGAGCAGATACGAACGCGTTCAACTTCTCCCTATTGGATAACTTTGGAATCTACTTGGCCTCCGATACGAATCGGGCCAGGAATCCCCTTAGGCTCTCCCTAGCACCCTACTTCACTCCAGTGAGGTGCTAAGGCTGCTTCTCTATCTTCTAGCTGGAGGCAAATTGCGTGAGAAAACTTGCCGCCAGCTCGCTGAATAAGTGAATGGAGCCAACTGCTAGTCCGTCGAACCACACTCTCGCGTTGTCCTTAAGTGTCAATGGGAAGCACTGACACATAGTTATCTCATCTAAGCCTTGGAGACTCAGATGCTCGCAAAAGCGATTAAGATGATCCATAGGGTCAGCATTCCCGTTGTAGACATCGAGGTTTGACATCTTAAATTTTGGGGGAGTGGCCGAGTCCTAACCTCCGCCGTGAATGGAGATTGGCATAAGTCAACTCCTCCTCCGTTGTCATTGTTAAAGACTCGGTTGTATACTTTCTCCAGTTTCTTATCCACATGGGGTAAGGCTACTGCCTTCTTTTCGTTGAGGTAATTTCTCAACTCGGTCCTTGTGCTACTTATGATTTTGGGATCCTCCTAACCCTGGGAGGGGCATCATCATGGGGAGTCGCCTCCCGAATGACGCGGTCCTGGTTGCTGCAAATAGAGCGAGGATTGCGCCTCTCTGGGCTCTCCTTCTGAACCTAACGACCTAAGCGACCTTCAAGTCGTTGAGGGACTTTACTGCTTTAGGAAACTTAGGTCCTCAGGGCCTCATGCTGGCTAGCTTACTTGTTGGGGTGTTTCTTCCCCTTACCCCTATTCTGGGACGTCGCGGTCTGAGAGACATTAGAAGGCTCTCCCTTCATCTGCTCGTTATCTTTGCGCAAAGAGTCCGGATGGCCCTAGACACGTCATCTATCCTTATGGCCAACGCCCGTACGATTGGATCAAGATGGTCTTCTATTCAGGCACACGCGGCAGGGCAGTTGTCACACAAGGTCACGTCTCTGATAGGGGCACTTACTTGTACTCTCATGTACACCATATCTGACTTTAGGAAATGCATAGGGAAACTTCTGAAAGATTTCTGAAAAACGTGGAAACTAACTTTTAGTCGTTTCTCACAAACGAGGCCAATGTTGCGTCCTCAAATCTTGCGCATTTGTACAGACGAGGATTCAGTTGAGTCCGTGAATCGTTTCTGAGTGCTCGGGTAAGATCCGTGCAACACAAAGAGTGAGATGAAGTAGAGAAAAAGAGTACGAGGGTTAAGGCACGCAAAATTTTTACGTGAAAAACCTTCTCTTAAATGAGAAGGAAAAATCATGAAATTTTTGTCCGAAAACTTACTTTACTATTGTGTTTAGTTATAAGAGAGTACGAGATTATAGGAGAGTAACAGACTGCTCTCAAGCCTTTTCTCTTTCCTCTTTCTCTCTCTATAGTAGCTACACAAGTATAAATATTAGGATCATTTATTTGGTAGACAGTTAATATATTTATAGTAGTTGAGTCCTCCCTTGTGGAGTGTCCACGTGGCGCCGGCATGTGCAGCAGAAATTGCCACCAACTCCAACAATTCAGTTTCCTGCGTCAGGGAGGCTACATGCATACTAACTAACTTTACGTTGCGTCATATTTGCAATGATCAGACATGCCCTGTAGGCCATCATTCCATTTATAACCTGATAGGGTTAGTCACCAAATCTTTGGCGTGCTGATTTTGCAAATGTAATGATGTCCGAAGCTCATCTCTGAGTCCACAGGCCTGAGTGGACTTTGAATCCACTATCTTATACCGGTTGACCCTGCTACCTAGATTTCTTAGGCCTCTTGGGCCGTTTCGGTCTCTGTGGGATGATGGCCCAACTTTACGAGGATTGATCTTCTAAATGGATTTTGGATAATGGTATCCATCAGGCTCATTCTTATTTTATTTTTATACAATCTTTGGGAAATTCATAATCGATAAAAAAATAAGTAAGAATATAGTAAAAGAAGATTTCATTTTACTGCAACATTGGTAACAACGATGACGGTCTTATGAAATTAATTAGACAATCACATTCCTCCAAGCTCATCTTCAGTTATCTTCTGACAGCCGCAGCCGCCGCCGCCTCCGCGAGAGTTTGGCATTGGAAGAAAGGACATTCGAAGGAAGCTGGAAATGCTGAACTTTTTCTCAATACTTCTTCGATGGCAGCAATAAGCTTTTACAAATATCTGGTACTATTCTTTCCCGGCGACCATTCTTACTCCTTGTTAAGTTAATTTTATTTTTTAGATTGAGCCAACTTTATCAATTGATTCTTCTCTTCTTTTTATACTTCATATAATTCAACATTAAATTGATCAAAATTAATATTATACTTTTTTTGATATGGTGCTTTATAAAAATTTGAATATATTAAAGTTTTGTTTTTGTTAATAAGTAAGACTCAAAATGATCAATTCTATAACAATTATTAACTTGTAAGATTAAATCGGTTTTATAACAATATGATAAAATTTTCCCAAATTAAAAATCAGGACAAATTTTATTCGAACTCAGAGATATGAAATTAAAAATGATGATCTTGATCCTCACTTCCTAAAGAAGAAAAAAAAAGAAAAGATAAATATCAAGTAGATTAACCACCATGATATGATATTATGTTCACAAAATACATTAAAGGCAGATTTTATCTTTATTTATTCGTTACAATGAATTTACTTTCAACAGAAGTAGATACCATCTTTATTTATTAGTTATATTCTCCCAAATGAATCTACATTTACCAGAATTAGTAAACATCATCTTCACCAATACTAAAAACCAAAGATTCCTTCCTAAAATGAAGGAGGTTATATGGTTGGCTTTCAATCGTAAAGAGGGCCCAGCTCCTTGAGGACTTCAGGGCACTCAGGAAGAGTCTCTCTGATAATGAAGCCTAGCGGATTGGCAGTTCGAATGGGGTCGACGATGCCATTGTTAGACGTCAAGCTAACCTTAGCAGCCTGCCTTGTGAAGGGGTCACTGGGCACCTCTAAGCAGTCCTCCCTGGGGCTTTTTACCAGCAACACTTCACAGATGTCATCTTCGTAGTCCCCGTCCACGGCAAGGCTATAGCGGCCATTTTTGTCAGTCACAGCCTCAGCAGCGTAACTGATGGCACCAAAGGTTCTGTTTCGGCATTCCAATCGTACCTTGGCTCCTGTATTAGGAATTAGGAATTCAACAATGGATTATCTATGTAACATGTGATTTTGCCGACTAGGTATAAAGTACCGTGGCATTACATATAAATTTTAGCTATGGTAATAGCATGTGTCTTATTCTAATATGAATAAGTAAGCTGATGCAAAATGCACCTTCGAGAAACTCGCTGACTCTTGTGACAAACTCAGTGCGGCATGTATCACAGTAGACCTGACCCTCGACGAAGAAGCGATCATCATGGCATTCAGCAAAAGAGAGAAGGCAGAGAACACTGGCAATGAGAATGATGATTTGAGATTTTTCCATCCTGTTCCGATACTAAACAAATTGTATATGGTCTGATATTCAGATGGAAGAATGCATGAAAAGGAAAAATAGCCTCTGCTTTATAGGGAACACTAGCTATAATTGGGAGGTGGAGATTAATTCCAGCAAAGCATTGCTAATCCGGGCTTTAGCCTAATTTTGGAACAACTATGTATTCTTCTTCTCTTTCCTGTGAATGACAGACAGATAATTGCCCTCCATCAATCTCTTAGCTGCCACATAAAACGAATTCTAATTGCAAAAGCAAATTAACTCAACAAAGGCTGCATATTATCCCCTTGTCATGTTCACGGGTGAAAGCTCATTATCAATGGAGAAAGCCAAATCAAATTTAAGCCAATTCAAGTTCTAAGTAAGGAAAGTGAACTCAGATCAAAACTTTTTTAAGAGCCTAATGGGGCGTTCGGTTGGTGGGAATAGAAATTCTATATGACGTATCGGTTTTCGAACATTATAATTACGGGTAATTAAAAATTATGCTTAATCCATATGAAAAAATTAGGTTCGGAAGTGGTGGGAGGTCCTGGCTCGGGGCGCTCAAGGCAGGCACTGATTTATGAGAAGCTGCGCTCAAGCGCCGGCCCGCTATATAAGTGTTAGGGTTCAACACCCGTATCCACCCGATCGAACAGTAACGGAAAACTCGAACCCCCATCATCGCTAGCCACCATTTAGTAGAAACAAGAAACAAAAGAGATATACAGTATTTTTTTTTACGTAGAAACCCTTCACAAACCGAAAAAAAAATTACGGGACATATAATCCGCCAATAGATTTAACTATATAAAATGATTACACAAACCCAAAGAGACAGAGTATCTATAACATACCTAAGAACGATTAAGAAAAACTTCTCCAAAGTAAATAAGAAAATTCTCATTCTTGTCACTCTCAATTTTTCTCTCTTTTTCTTTTCACTGATGGTGCACTCCTCTCACATATTTTACAATAGTATCTAGCTACACAAGTCCCTGTCTACACAAACCCCGGTGATTGCTCACCCTTGATGATTGCTCACCTTCTTGGTGTTTTTTCGCACATTATCCTGAAACTCTTGGTGTGCCATTATACTGATCGGCTCCAAATCTCCATCTGCTTACCTAGCAAGATGATCTGTCAAGCCGTTCCTGTCATTTTTGCACCTTCACCAGTTCCCAAGTTTCCTACAGGTCTATGCCCTGCACATCAGCTGCCCATACTCTAATCAAACGGTGCATGCTTTGAAAAGCCTGCAAACCTGGTAGGTCAACTACCTGTTCTGAAAAAGTCTGCCATCAACTCTGCAGCACAGATACAGCCGGTCAACCTCGGCATTAACCGGATTCTTCTCTTGGGCCGATCAACCTATGCGTTGACCGACATCTTCTCTTGTGCCAGTCAACCTCTGAATTGACCGGCATTCCAAGCAGGAAAAAGCAAATCGGGATTTTCATACCAGAAATCCATTCCTGCCAAATCGGCATTTCTGCCAAACTAGACACCGCGCTCCATTCCGCAACTTTGCGCAAAGCACCAAAGTGCTCCATTCCATCAAAATGGTCAAACCAATAAAATGGCATATCGGGCAAAATGTCATTCTAGCATTTTGCTCCAAACCGCCCATAATGTGCATTCCGGGAAAAATACCCATTCCGACATTTTTCCTTCATTCCTCCTAAATGCATTCCAGGCAAAATGGCCAAGCTTCCATTTTGCCCAATCCTGGCATTTTGCTTCCTTGGCCAGTCAACGCGTTGACCGGCCATTTGCCACACAGCAAATCCGTGCGCCTTGGCCGTCCGTGCTCTTTAGCTGTCCGTACTCCTTAGCAGGTCAATGTCCATTGACCGGCCAACTGCGTCTCAGCCAATCAACTTAATTGACCGGCACTTTGCCTCAAAGCTTCCGTGCGTGCCTTTAGCCGTCAGCCTCCTTTAGCCGGTCAACTCCATTGACCGGAATCCACAACCGGCTATTTGTTTTCCACCAGTCAACCTCTGTTGATAGGCCAGTACTCTCCAGACTTCCTCTTTGCCAAATAAACTCTGTCATTTACTCTCCGAAAATTCTACAATGATAAACTGGTTTATTGGGTTACCCACAAGAGAGTAACCAGACGCAACAATAAGAACCCAATGACTCTTTTCTATGTCATTCACGCGGGGAAAGGGAGAGAGAGGAGAGAGGAAACGTGAAAGAGAAGAGAGAGAGAGGAGGAATTGAAGTTCTCGGGATGGAATCCGGCTGGGAGCTAGTTGAAAAAGTGACAAATCAAGTCGAAATAAGTACACCCATATCCTTTTCGTTCTCTCTTTTTAATTTTCGTTCGATCCCCATTGGGTATTATTATCTTGATACCCGACTCATGCACATATTTTGTGAAACCATGACTTGGGTATGAAAATTTATCAATTTGTTATCCGATTTCTTGGTTATTGACCGGTTTTCACACCGAAACCCTAACCCCAGGCTCGGAGGCCTTCACCCTCCGATTTTTGGGACTTTTGTATAAATTGACTCTAGAATATGATTACCCATACATCAAACATATTAATTTAATAATTGGGTGTCCAATTTGATAGTTTTATGCGAAATTCTGTACGCCGAAATCCTAACCTGCCCCCTTTAGATTTTATC
>JAODPA010085710.1:0-19374 GCA_025585075.1 Nepenthes mirabilis
ATTATTATTATTTTAATTTAGATAGCATCTTAAACAATATTTGATGTATCCTTCGATTCAAACTTCGAACAGATTTGAACTGATTCGCTTGTCTGATTTCGGCTCCGTTCAGTGTGTTTGGATCCTACACACCACTAAAACGAACAGAAGGTCAGTGTATCGATAGAAAGTCCCACCGAAAATACTCCAACTTTCAAATCAGTAAACAACCTTTAAAATTTGGGAAGGTAACTGAAAACGAGAATTGAGAAGGTGAGTATGAGAGTGTGTGGGTTTCCAGATGAAAGAGAGGCAATGCCGTCTCTTGAATCTGGATGGTGGGTGGAGGCAGTAGGCGTCTCTTAATAGGAAGAACGCCGGTGTGCCTTTGATTTGTGTTCTTTCTCTCAGTCTGTTAGGAAGCTTCGCAGAGAGAGAGTATGAAATCGTTCTGGGATGCGTAGTTGAGAGAACAGTAGCAAGTGTTGTGTGAGTGGTTGTCCGCGTGTCTTCAGCGAAGTCCCTAGGGCTCTTTTTAATGGAGGTTGGGTGATCTTCCTTGGTTGGAAGGTGTGATTCCCTGCGCCATGTTTAGGCGGCCTTCCTTGTGAGGAAGGCACGCGCTGCCCAATTAGCTGGGATCGTTTCCTTCTCTGGTAGGTAGCAGCTTTCCAAATTTTTTGCCTTCCTTTCGAGTATATTATCGTTGGAAGGCTCCACTTGGTAGGAGTTGGGAAGATATGCGCCTTCTTTATTGGAAATGCGTCGATCTTGTCAACATCCTTTTTTGGAGCTGATTGGAATTATGGAAGGCGTAAGTTAGAAAAAGTGCCGTTCCTAACCACCTTCTGGAGCGTAGGCCCAAGTGGGCCAGACTTGTGAACCCCAATTCCTTTTGGGGGCCAAATATAATTTTTCATGATACTTTCTACATAACTTCTCCTTTAGAATTTCTGATTTGTTTTCTTCTTTGGTGCAGAAGGAGAAGGTGCTGGTTGCCATTGCAAAGGTAATTAATCAGCGGGATCGGGTGATCTCCGACAGGGAGGTAGAGATCGCCTAGCTAGATGTGAAGCTGGCGGCTTTGGAGTCGGAGCACCAATCGGATGCTGCCGCCTTGCAGACCGTTATGGCCGATACAGAGGCCGAGAATGCTAATTTGAAAGAGGAGAATGCTTGGCTATGGCAGGAGAACAAGCGGATCACCGGGCGTCATAGCCAACTTGGGGGGCAGTTGACGGAGCTGGAGAACTGCCTGAGCCTCCGGATACGCCCCTAGGAGATTGAGCAGCTGATGTGGTCGCGGATATGGGAATGGGTCAATATGTGTCAACGTATCGCGTGGCTTATTGACCCTAATTTTCCGGTGGACCTACTTAATATGTCAAGCAGGTCCACCCAGACCCGCAAAAGTCTCAAGAGGGATCCGCGAGAAGGTCAGGCACCACCTCCGCCGCTCCTTTAGCCTTTTGTCGATTTTTGGTCTTCCCTTTGTATTATGTAATACGTCTAAAAGCAATAAAATGAAAATTCTCCCACTGTGTCTATTTCTTTTTATTGCTTTGTGCTTGCATGTTTGCTGTCCTAGATGGCCAACTCAGTTGGCTGGCGGCCATTGCATTGCTGCCAAAGGAGTGAAATCCTTAGGCCCTTTTCTTGTAGGCAGCTATGTATGTGTTAGCCGGCCTAATAGTGGCGGCTTGTGAGTGAAGCTTGATGCCGCTGCCAAGTGCTGACTTGGGCGGCCAACCTTGGAGAAAAATCTTTCTCCCTTCAACCATCGTTAATTGATCATGATATCTCCTCGTGAAGGAGGTCGTCGCGTGTACTGCGCTAGCCCCCTAAGATTTTTCACCACTAACGGGCCACTTGGACGACCAAGGTTTAGATTCGACCATCTATAGGCCGCTTAGATGACCAAGGTTTAATACGACCGCTAATGGGCCGCTCGGATGACCGAGGTTCATACTAGACCGCTTATGGGCCACCTAGATAACCAGGGTTTAAATACGACCGCTAATGGGCCGCTCAGATGACCGAGGTTCATATTCGACCACTTATGGGCCGCTTGGATGACTAGGGTTTAGTAACGAGAGGGTGAAGACCCTCCCGACTTAAAGGCAGTCTAGGTCGGGTAACCTGCAAAGCAAACACATATATATACATGCACACAAAAAAGGGAAGGCAGTATGCTAAGGAAACATTTATTTTGACAAATTAAAATAAGTAGGCTAATACGTACACACAATAATACAAATATATACCTGGGTCCCTTATTGGAAGTAGCGTTTAAGGTGGATCGCGTTTTACGTTCGTGGGACCGACTTTTTATCCTGGTTTCGGAGCTTGTACGCTCCGTTTTACAGGACGACGGAGACTAGAAAAAGCCCTTCCCAATTAGGGGAGAGCTTATTGCGGCCGGCCAGCTTGCCTGTGGCCTCGACGCCTCGCAGGACCAGGTCCCCAATATCGAATTGTCGCGCCTTTACCTTTTTGTTATAGTATCGGACAATTCGATGTTGGTAGGCCACTGTACGTATTCTGGTGGCATCGCGGGCTTCCTCCAACAAGTCTAGGTGCTCTCTGATTTTCTGGGAGTTACCCTGTAGGCCAAACCATTCCACCCTAAGACTTTGAAGCCCAATTTCGACCGGGATTACTGCTTCAGTCCCATAGCAAAGACTAAAGGGCGTCTCGCATGTTTGTTCTTTTGAGGTTGTCCAGTATGATCAGAGAACTGAGGGGAGCTCGTCTACCCATGAGCCCTCTGCGTCTTCCAGCTTGGTCTTTCACCCATAGAGTAGCATTTGGTTCGTAACCTCCACCTATCCATTCGCTTGGGGGTACACCACAGAAGTGTGGACCAGCTTGATACCAAGGCTGGCGCAATACTTGGTGAAGCGTTTTTCCAAGAATTGGGTCATGTTGTCAGTCACGACGACCTCTGGGACACCAAATCTACAAATAATGTTCTGGAAAAGGAATTCGAGAGCGTTGTCCTCTGTAATTTTCGCCAGTGGGATGGCCTCGACCCACTTGGTGAAGCAGTCGATGCCCACGATGATGAACTTCCTTTGCCTCGTGGCAATGAAAAATGAGTGGAGAATATCGAGCCCCCAGTATGCGAAGGGATAAGAGGCCTGAAATGTCTTCAGGTCAGCGGACGGCTAGCATTGAAGGTTACAACGAAGCTGGCAACTTTCACACTTCTTCACAAATTCGAGCGCGTCCTTTTTCATCGAAGGCCAGAAGTAGCCCTGCCGCATGATCTTTAAGGCTAAGTTTTTTCCGCCAACATATGCTCCGCAAATCCCGAGGTGAACTTCACCCAATGCATAGTCAGCCTCTTTGGGAGTTAGGCATCAGAGGTATGGGGTTGAGTAACCACAACGATATAGCCATCCATCAACCACAGTATATCAGTCGGCTATCATTTTGATTCGCTTAGCCTTCTCTACGTCTTCTGGCAATGATCCATCATCCAGATAGCTAAGGTAGGGCGTCATCCAATTTTCTGCTTTGAAAATCTACATCGCCTCCTGCTTCTCTATGCTAGGAGCGTTAAAAATCTCCCTCATATCCCTCGAGTACTATTCTGGATTTTTGGCTGCAGCGGCTCTAATCAACTGGTCTGCCTTCTAGTTTTCAGTCCTGGGAACATTAACCAGTGTTAGTTTGTTGAAACCCTGGGCGGCCTCTCTCGCCTTTGCCAAGTACTTAGCCAGGTGAGGGTTACTTACCTCGAAGTCTCCGTTAATCTGGTTAACGATCAGTTCGGAGTCGTTGTAGACCGCCAACCTCTTGGCAGAGCACTCCTTTATTAATCGTAATCCGTCTAAAAGGACTTCGTATTTGACAACGTTGTAGGTTGCCGAAAAATCGAGTCTGAGGGAATACTTCACCTCAAACCCGTCTAGGGTCGTAAGGACCACTCTAGTGCCACTGTCGGCGTCCGTAGACGATCCGTCTATGTGGAGCACCCATTCTGAAACTCTGTCAAGCTGTACTGCACTTTCTGTGGGATGTTATTCGAGAACTGGGGTCATGGTCTCAACAATGAAGTCGACCAGAGCCTGCGCTTTTACAGCAGGTTTGGGCCGAAATTCGATGTCAAACTCACCCAACTCGATAGCTCATTTTACCAGCTGTTCAAAAACGTTAGATTTCTGAAGTATATTTTTCAGAGGCTGGTCAGTGAGGACCACTACGCGGTGCACCTTAAAGTACGGCCTTAACTTTTGCGCAGAGAATACAAGTGCTAAGACCAGTTTTTTTACGCGTGAGTAGCGGGTCTCTGGGCCAGTCAACATTTTACTCACGTAGTAGATCGGCCGTTGAGTGTCGGAGTCCTAGCGTACGAGAACGGAACTAAGGGATACCTCCGACACCGTCAGGTAAAAATACAGCTCTTCTCCACCCTTGGGCTACACTAGCAATGGCAGGCTGAGCAGATACCGCTTCAATTCATCGAATGTTGTCTGGCAGTCTGCTGTCCATTGAAACCCATTGGACTTTGTCTCTCTTAGAGACTTAAAGAAGGGTTGGTACTTGTCGTCAGACTTCGCGAGGAAACGGACAATGCTGCTAGCCATCCAATCAATCGCTGGACATCCTTTACGCTCCGCGGGGGTGCCATATCTGCGAGGGCATTAATCTTCTCTGGGTTTGCCTCAATCCCCCGTTGGGAGACGATGAAACCTAAGAACTTACCAGAGGCTACCCCAAATACACACTTAGCCGCATTCAACTTCATGTAATGATTGCGGAGCACCTCAAACGACTCTGTCAGGTCGCGGATGTGGTCGCCGGTGACCTTACTCTTGATGAGCATGTCATCGACGTAGACCTCCATGTTGCGACCGATCTGTTTTTCAAACATCTTATTGACCACTCGTTGATAGATTGCTCCAGCGTTTTTTAGTCCGAATGGCATCACTTTGTAGCAGTAGGTACCTTGATCCGTCATAAAAGAGGTGTGCTCCTCGTCTTCCGGATTCATCCGGATCTGGTTGTAACCACAATAGGCGTCCATGAAGCTTAACGGCTCATGTCTGACTGTCGAGTAAACCAGCAGGTTGATCTTGGGCAAGGGAAAACTGTCCTTTGGGTAGGCTTTGTTAACGTCGGTGAAATCGACGCACATCTGCCATTTTTCATTGCTTTTCTTCACCAGGACGACGTTAGAGAGCTAATCGGCGTAGTGGACTTCTCTAATAAATCTTGCGTCCAGCAGTTTCTTCACCTCCACTCGGATGGAGATCAACTTTTCTACGGAGTGGTTCCTCCGCTTCTGCCTGACGGGCTTCCGACCAGGATCGAGCCCCAACTTGTGGACCATCACCTCAGCCGAAATCCCAAGCATGTCTGCTGGAGTCCACATAAAAATATCAGCGTTTCGTCGCAAGAACGCGGTCGATTAATCGCGCAGTGTTTCGACGAGTGAACCGCAGATCTGTACACACCTTTTCGATTCCTCCAGGTTCAGTGGGATTAGATCTGTGGCTTCGTCGAACTGCGCTTGCTGTAGGGTTGTCTCGTCTCGATGATCAAGTTTTCCAACCGTTCTAGTGCTGCCGCTAGGGGTAATTTGAAACATGTAACATGTCCGCCTAGTAACTTGGTCGCCTAACACCTCTCTCACATCGTAAGGCATTGGGAACTTCATCTTAAGGTGTGGGAATGAGGTGACTGCCCCAAACGCTGTTAAGCACAGTCTACCTAGTATAGCGTTATAAACAAAGGACAGGTCGACCACCAAGAAGGTGAGCGTTCGACTCTCTATTTTTGGATACGTGCCCAAAGTGACCTCAAGTTGGATTGTCCTTTGGACGGGCACTGGCTCATTCTCAAGGCCATACAATAGGCCCTCGGCAGGTTTTAATTAGTTTCTTTTTAAGCCTAATTTAAAGAATGCATCCAAGTAAAGCAATTCATTTGAACTACCATTATCAATAAATACTCGCTTCAACTGGTAGTCGATACTACCGTCTGAAACGAGCACAAATACTACAAGGGGGTCAGCATGAGGGGACATTACACGAGTCAAATCATCATCATTGAAGCTAATTGTATTGTTTGCCGTGTGCTACTTCTTCCTCTTAGTCTGCTGCTCCTTGTCGTCAGCTGGATTTTCGGCAGGTCGGTTGGTGACCATATTAACCACCCCTGCCACAAACCGGTTTCGGGGAGGAGACGGCTCCTGCCCTTCTCCACCAGCTGCTCCAGAACTCTACCCAGGGCCCTTGACAAACTTGGTGAGGTGCCCCTGCGAATCAGCTCCTCAATCTCCCTCTGTAATGTCTTACAGTCTTCAGTAGAATATCCAGCAGAGAGGTAAAAATCGCAGTACTTCAATTGGTTCTCGATGTCCTTCAGTGGTTTTGGCCACTTCAAGATTTTTTTCTCACGAATCTGCATAAAAGACATTTGAACATGTGTCTGTAGGGGCATAAAGTTGGTGGGCCCGTAATCCCTGCGTTCTGGCGGCCTAGTTCAGTGTTGCTTCCGACGGGAGTGATTACCGCCGCTATATTTTCTTTTTCCCTCTCCAGGGAATGAGCGAGGCTGATCTTTCCGTTCTGGGCATTTTGCTTCGTTGGTCTCCTCTACTGCTGCGTAAACTCGAGCGATTGACTCTGCCTCCCGAAAGGTCTAGGGATTCTTGTAGGCCAGGTGCTTGAAGAAGTCTCCGTAGGTCAGTGCGAAGATGAAACTGCCCAATTTCATCTCTTTCGTGATCCGAGAAATCTGCCTAATCTTTGCCACAAAGCGGTCCAAAAATCTCCGTGGGTTCTCTCCTGGCTTCTACTTGATATGGGAGAGGTCCCACAGCTGTTTCTCTTCCCGTCGGCTCAAGGCATACTGAGCCAGGAAGAGATCTGTGAGCTCCTGGAAACTGCTGATGGTGCCTGCAGGGAGGTGATAAAACCAGATACGAGTATCTCCCTTCAGCGTGAGTGAAAAGTAGCGGCACATTGCTGAGTCTTCCAACCCTTGTAAACTCATATGGGTGTGAAAGTGATCCAAATAGTCAACTAGATCACTACTCGCATCGTATGAGTCAATGGAAGGTATCTTGAATTTAGTGGGCAGTGGACGATTTAGGATCTCCGCTGTGAAAGGAGATCTGTCAAGGTCAACAGCGTGCTCATAATCCTTGAACACGCGGTTCCAAATTTTATCCACCCGTGGATCTGCGCGAGCAACATTAGCAGATCTTTTAGAATTGAGGTAAGCCCTCAACTCTATTTTGTCCCCGGAGGGTTCAGTAGCCGGTCAACTACTGCTTCTGGCGGACCTGGCAGTCCTGGAGGCTCATTCCTGGACTGAGTTTTCATTTTCTACCTGAGAGTATCGAAAATTTCTTCTTTCCAGACTTTTCCCTGGTGTTGTGCTCCCAGAGTGTTCTTCAGGCCTGTTCTGGCCTGTAGCCGCGAGGAGACTGGGATTTGATTATTCGCTGGCCTCTTGGGCCTTCTGGCTAGCTTCTTTTTTCTCTAGCCACGTTTTCTAGTGGCCGACGCAGGGACAGCTGCTGGCGGAGCCCCCTGCTGTGGCTACTCTTGTCAAGAGCAAAGTATTTGGAGCAGATGGTTATTGATTTGCATCTGCTCTATCAGTCATTGAAAGAAAGGCGCAGGCACCCCTCCTGTTGTTCCATTAGCCGAAAAGTCTGCCATGTGTGTACACGCAAGGAATTTACACTCCCGATAATTAATATGTCAGAGGATCTGATTCGACTACACCCTCTTCAAAAGAGACAAGTGTCAATAACGATGACCCTTCTCCAACGTTCGCAAGTATCCCGTCCGTTTCGTTTCAAACTTTCCACGCTTTCTTCCCGAAAAATATTTTAAGTGCTCTGCTTCCATCCTACTTTCATTCCCATGGCGTCTTCTGTAACTCAGATTGCTTCAGTGATCAACGCCGGCGAAGTGAGGGAGTTATACATTGAGTACATCATCCCTAAGCAGATCATCTTCCGGATGCCCAGCGAGAAGGACAAGGCGTGCTCCCCTCCTGAGGACTGCATCACTGTATACGAGACTCATTTGAGAAGTGGACTTTGCATCCCCGTTCCAGAGGAGTTGCTGGACATCTTCACGGCGCTTAGGATTCCCATTGCATGGCTCTATGATAATGCCGTGCGATATCTCTGCACGTTGTGTATTTTCCTCCACCATCATTCACGGTTGCCGAAGAAAGGGGCGGTTAGGGTGATGTTTCGGTTCACCCAGAGTGGGGACTGGATCTGTCTGTCCCCCAGAGATCTTCCTGTCAGCAAAGCCATATATGACTCGTTGAAGCATTGGAAGGACCATTACTTCTACATGCATGTTGATGAGTCATGGCCCCTGTCCAGGGATTGGGGCAGGGTCTCCAATTTTTTCACCGGGTCATCCAAGGAGGCTAAGGTGGAGGCCGTGGATCCATTGGTGGTGTTGGTGAGGAAGTACCTTGACGAGTTTAGGACAAAACATTTGGTTTCCAGGGAGGAAGCCAAGAAAGCTCATCGGGGACCCCCTTATTCGGCTCAGAAGATGAAGGTTCCTCCTCAAAAGAGGAAGGCTGGTGCCATTACGATTGAGTCGTTCGGCGCTCCTTCCACCAGAGAAACTCCCGAAAGTGCAAACTAGAAGACAGCGGCAACTGTAGTGCCTTCTTCTTCTTCCTCCACAGAGCCGAACTACGTCATGGATAGCCGATTCATTGGAATCGGAGACCGCTCCTGTGCAGGCGGTGTTGAGGCTACTGTGAAGGCGTATAGGCCCAGGCTGCGCTCTGCTACGAGTAGCACTGTTCTTGCTCTACCATAGGCGATGCCGTTGGAGTCACCTGTGGAGCTTTCAGCTGTGTAGGCTGCTGAGTTGCCTAAGGAGCCAGCTGCCGGAGAGCTTCTGGAGGCGCTCACAGAGCTTCCTATTGTGTAGGCCACTAAATTGGCTGAGGGGTCTGTTGCCGGAGAGCTCTAGGAGGCGCCTGAAGTGCCATCAGCAAGAGAGCCCCTAGGGGCGGTTGGCATCAGCGTTGAGCTGATGAAGGAGTTTACCGTCGGAGAGCCTGTTGAGGCTATTGGCCTTATTGCGGTGTTGCTAGAGAAGTCAGCTGCATAGGCTTCTGTAGATCCTGTTAAGGAGATTACTGTTTCTAGTCCTTCGCCGCTAGGCCCAAGGTCATGAAGTAGGCCAGTGAGGCCAGAGCGCAGAGTCTAGCAAGTAAACCTTCGAAATCTCCCTTCTCTTCTCTTCCTTCGTTGTTGTTGCTTAGCGTTGTTTGCTCTTGTAGGAGGAAAAAATAACCGGTGCAGTTAGCAAGGGACTGTGCTAGTTGGACCTGGTGATCTCGAACCGTGAAAGAGAGATCGCCTAGTTCGATGAGAAAGTGAAGCTACTCAAGGTGGGGCACCAGGAGGAGACAGCTTCTCTTCAATCTGAGTTATCAAACCTGAAGGAAGAAAATGCCAAATTGCAAGAAGAGAATGCCAGGTTGAGAGAGGAAGCTGATCGGGTGGTGAGGCGGACTGACTAACTCTCAGGACATATTGCATCGCTAGAGAATAAGTTGTCAACTCGTATACGTCCCCATGAGGTCTCTGCGATACTGTGGACACGGGTGTGAAAAGGTGTCAACCTCAATCGACGCATTGCACTGCTGGTTGACCCTAACTTTCTGGTCGATGTCCTTGGTACCACGAACCGTTTTACCAACCATCGCAAGGACCTCGTGGGACAATCCCAGAGAGATCAAGGTCTACCGCTGCCTCCTCATGGGAGCTCTGCTCTATCATAGTCTTTTGTACCCTTGTACTTTTTGTATGTAGTTGTAAATATACAAACACAATCAATAAAATGGTTGCTTTAATGATGTTCTGTATCTTTGCCTTTGTTATTGTCTTTCAGCTACTCGTTTTTACGCTGCAGGCCGACTTGGTGTATTGTATGCAAGTTGGCCATTTTCCTCGCAGCACTTGAGATATTTGTGGCGCTCTCTAATAAACTTAAGTCTTGGAGAAGATATCGAGGTAAATCTTGATGTCATATCAAGCCTATTCTATACTCGTGCGTGACTAGAGGCTTGGTGACACTACTCGGGTGTGAACTTGGGCGGCCAGCTCGTGGACGGAATACTTTGCTCATGTCGACTGTCGTTGACCAATCACACTATCTTCTTGTGAAAGAGGTTGTCACGTGTGCTGTTTAAGCCTCCTAAGATTTTGACCGTAAAGGGACCACTTAGATGACCAAGTTTTAATTCAACCGTCAATGGACTGTCTGGATGATCAAGGTTTAACTTAACCGCTAATGGGCTACCTGGATGACGAGGGTTTAGTTCGACCCCCAATAGGCCGCATGATGACCAGGGTTTAATTACGAACGAGTAAAAACCCACTCAACTTAGGGATAGTCTAGATCATTTGTATAACCCTACAAACATACACACATGCACATAGGAAAAAAAGAACATGGCACAAGTAAAGCTAATGACATTGTCTTTTGTGTGCTACTTCTTTCGCCCAATTTGTTGTTCCTTGAGATTTGTTGGGGTCTTGATCGGTTAAATTGTGATCATATTGACCACTCCAACTACGACCCGATTTCGTGGCTAAGAAGGCTCTGTCCTTCCCCGCCCGAGGTGCTAGAGCTCTGCTCAGGATTCCTGACGAACCTAGTGCGGTTGCCCCTCCGGATGAGCTACTCGATTTCCCGCTAAAGCATATTGAAGTCTTCCGTGGATTGTCCGGGAGATCGATGAAAATTGAAGTTAGATATTGCAGTATATATATATAAACATGAAATTTATCCGAATAATTTGCAGAAATAGGCTTTATTTATACAAAATATGGTGAAACATGCTTTTAGAGCATAAATACCATTTTTGAGATATATAAAAGCTGTAAAAATATAAAAAAACATCAGTGGTACACTTGCCTGAGATCGATTTATAGTTACCGTGATTCTGATCGGATCATGACATATGATTTTCCCATTTTCTTTCTCTTCCCTCTCCTTCCTCTCTTCCCTCCTTCGGCTCTATCGTGTGCTGCTGCAAACTGGAGTCCTAAAAACCCCAAAACCTCATTTAAAACAAGAAGGGAACAGAGGTCATGTGAGTTGGCCTGTGACCGACACTCGAGCGCCAAACGTGCATGCTTCAAGCGCCCGGTTCTGCTAAACCCGCTTGGGTGGCGCTCTGAGCACCACTTCGAGCGGTACATTCTGTTTTTCGCGCCCCGTTTGTGCTCGAGCGCTACTTGAGCGTGGATCAAGCCGGCATTGAGCCTGTAGTAAGCCTACTTCGCGTTTTCGCCATCTAAAACCCGTTTTGACCCTTCCAGCCCAATTTTTTGCATCCTTGGACCCTAATTTTGATTGTATAACCTTAATAGGGCATGATTATTATAATTTAAATTCTGAAATCTTATTTACGAATTAACGCTTCTCGATTTATAACTTCGATTCCCGGTTTACCAATTTCAGATCTTTGGGCTTTTCGATCCGATTCTCCCCATAACCCTTGACCTTAATTCACATATTTTAAGTTAATTACTCATCTTTTGTCATATTTTAAAAATCGGTACCCCTACGGAGCCTATTTTTCTCCTAATTATCATGTTTTGGAAGGTTGGGTCATTACACTCTCCCCTACTTATAGGAATTTCGTCATTGAAATTTGACGATCCTTAAATTGTTAGAATCAAAGATATTTCTTACTGTCTCCAAGTTATTTCTAAATCAGGCAAGTTATCCTAAAAAAGCATAAGTATCAGAATTGCCTTGATCCTTATTATTTGACGCATCATTGCCAGATCTAAATTCACTAAGTTCGAAGGCAAACCTATTTCATTAACCACTTTTTTAACTTAATTCCGAACATTAAATAAACAAAATGTGTCAATTCATTTTATAATAAACCTCAAGATTGAGTATTTCCTCTGAACATTAATTTAAACCTTATTATATGCACAGGTTTATCACTTTTTCGCTGTGTACTCTGATCAGTCATTTAATTTCGAATTATTCGATTTCAATTTACCGTCATTACCACAATCTGGCATTTCAATTCTTTCTCCAAGCTTAGTTAAAACCCTAACATAAATATCAAATCACAATTAAACTTTGAAAGCATGACTATTTACAGTTTCTTCATTTTGTTGGTATGTTCTCAATTTGACATTTCCATAGGATACATATTCCATTTTGAATACCCAAATGATACGGTAACCATAACTAAAATTATCCTCACGATATCTATATTACGAGAATAACTCTCACAGGTCTCGATTCACCACAAAACAAAAAGTCCTAATTATAACAGTCACTACGGATTCGGTGCAATCTCAGACCGTTGCTCAAGACCTCAAGACCCTAATACTTAACAACCTTGAGATTCTCGTCGATACACTGATGAGCCAATTAGATAAACCCGAATCATTTTGATTTTCTTAAAACAAGACCATAAGACTTCTTATTTCGAATTTTGTATCTTTCACATTTTAGATACAATTTTACTTCCCAACTTAGAAATCCAACACTCCATTACTCCAAGCAATTGTGCCTACCTATAGGTTCGCTATCAGTACTAAAGTTATAGACCCTTAAAATTCATGATTAGCACTGATGTTCATTTTCTTCCAGATACAAAATTTCATTTACATATTCCTCAGACAGGCCTATCCATTTACAATTCTCAAGGTCAGCTTCTATCATAGTATAACTATTTTGACTCTTAATTTACTAGCCGAAACTAACTCCCAAAGCAATACTCACAATCCTCAATACCAGACTCCTAATGGTTGACTCAAGCTAACAGAAATGCAACTCTGAATTGGAGCTCCTCTCCTACTTATCCCAAGAGTATCGATTCCGGAGGTACGGAATTGAGTAACCACGGCGATACAGCCGCCCATCGACTATGGTGTACCAGCCGGCCGTCTTCTTGACCCGCTTGGCTTCGTCTACGTTATCTAGCAGTGCTCCGTCCGTCAGGTTTCTTTGGTAAGGCGTCATCCGGTTTTCTGTGTTAGAGATTTGCATCGCTTCCTGTTCCTCAGTGTTGGGAGTGCTCAGGATTTTCCGTATGTCCCTCAAGTACTATTTTGTGTTTTGATCGCTGCTGCTCTTACAAGTTAGTCGGCCTTCCAATTTTCAATTCTGGAGACATGGAGCAGGTTCAGCATGTCGAATCTTCGAATAGCGTCCTTCACCATAGCCAATTATTTGGCTAAGAGACGGTTACACGCCTCGAAACTCCCGTTGACTTGATTAACGATCAGCACTAATTCACTATAAACGATTAACCGCCTAGCTGAGCATTCTTTGGCAAGTCGTAATCCGGCCAACAGAGTTTCATACTCGACAACGTTGTTAGTGGCCGAAAAGTTGAGTTTAAGGGAGCATTTCACCTCAAACTCATATCCGGCACCACTGCCTGAATCCGTAAATTATCTGTCTACATTGAGAACCCATCCTGCCTCTTCCCTGTGTTGTTCTATGTCCTCAATGGGCTGCTCATCAGGAATTTGTGTTGGGGTCTTGACGATAAAGTCGGCTAGAGCTTGCCCTTTGATGGCCAATCTAGATCGAAATTCAACGTCAAACTCTGCCAACTCGATAACCTATTTAACCAGCCATCTGAAAACATCTGTTTCTGGAGAATACTCTTCAGTGGCTGGTCAATCAGAACAGCAACACGATAAGCCAGGAAATAAGATCTCAGCCTCTGGATGGAGAAGACTAGTGCGAAAGCAAGCTTCTCAGCGCGCGGGTAGTGTGTCTCTACACCGGTTAACGTCTTGCTCACATAGTAAACCAGCTGTTGAGAGTTAGAGTCCTAGCATATGAGGACAGAGTTAAGGGCAACCTCTAACACTGCCAAGTAGAGGTACAACTCTTCTCCGTCATTGGGTGACGTTAACAACGATGGACTAGCCAGGTACTACTTCAATTTGTCGAATGTTGCCTGGCATTCTATTGTCCATTGGAATCAATTTGCTTTTGTGCCCCCTAGAACCTTAAAGAAAGGCTGGTACTTGTCCCCCGACTTTTTCATGAAGCAGGACAATTCTGCTAGTTATCTAGTTAGTCTCTGGACTTTCTTGACGCTCCACGACGGAGACATGTCCATGAGGGCTTTGATCTTCTCTAAGTTTGCTTCGATCTCTCGCTAAGAGACGATGAAACTCAGGAACTTCCATAAGGATACTGCGAGGACGCACTTTAAAGGGTTTAACTTCATCTGGTGTGCGCGAAGCACTTCAAAGGACTCAACCAGATCGCTAATATGGTCGCTGGAGGTCTTGCTCTTGACGAGCATGTGGTTGAATACACTTCCATATTGTGGCCGATCTGTTTCTCGAACATCTTGTTTACGAGCCTCTAATAAGTGGCACCTGCGTTCTTTAGATCGAAAGGTATAACCTTATAAAAGTGGGTGCCTTAGTCCATCATGAACGAGGTGTATTCCTCGTCCACTGAGCTCATCCGGATCTGGTTGTAACCCGTGTACGTATTCATGAAACTCAGCAGCTCATGTATAGATATCGAGTGTACCAACTGGTCGATACTGAGTAATGGGAAGCTATCTTTTGTGCTAACTTTGTTATCGTCGGTAAAGTCGACGCACATCTGCCATTTCGTGTTGCTTTTCTTTACTAGGATGACATTTGAGAGCCAATCCGAATATTGGACTTCCTTGATGGAGCCGACATCCAGCAGCTTCTTCACGTCTTCTCGAATGGCAATGAGTTTCTCCACGAAGTGGTTCCTCTGTTTCAGCCTGATGAGTTTATGGTCGGGATCGAGGCCCAACATGTGGACCCTTACTCCGACTGAAATTTTAAGCATGTCAGCGGGAGTCCACGCAAACACATCAGCGTTCTGTCATCAGAATGCTATCAGCTCGTCATGCAGTGTCCCAGTGAGTGTGCCTCTAATTTGTACGCACCTCTCTAGGTCCTCCGAATTTAGTGGGATTAGATCGATTGCCTCAACAGGCAGCGCCTGCTGCAAGGTTGCTTCATCTCGCTGGTCGAGTTTCCCTGCCATCTTAATGCTGTCACTTGGAGCAAGCTAAAACATGTAATATGTCCTCCCAGTGACTTGGTCACCCAACACTTTACCGATACTGCATGCCATTGGGAGCTTCATCTTGAGATGCAGTATCGAGGTGATCGCTTCGAACGTTGTTAGGCACGGATGACCTAGAATAGCGTTGTACACAAAGGGCAGGTCAATGACCAAGAAGGTGAGTGTACGACTCGCCGTTCTTGGGTATTTGCTCTAGGTGACCTCCAATTAGATCGTTCCTTCAATAGCTACTAGTTCGTTGTCGAGGCTATAGAGTAGGCCTTCGACGAGTTTCAATTGGCTCTTTTTTAAACTAAGCTTAAAAAAGGTATCAAGATAAAGTAAATTTCTGGAACTTCTATTATTGAAAAAGACTTGTTTCAATTGATAGTCAACGCTACCATCCGAAATGATTGCGGATACAATAAGGGGTTCTGCATGGGGGGAGATTACATGGTCCATGTCACTATCACTAAAGCTAATGACATTGTCTTCGATGTGCTGCTTCTTCCGCACAATTTGCTGTTCCTTGAGATCTGCTAGTATCTTGATCAATCGGATTGTAATCATATTAACCATTCCAACTACAACCCGATTTCGTAGCTAGGAAGGCTCTATCCTTCCCTGCCCGGGGTGCTAGAGTTCTGCCTAGGGTTCTTGACGAACCTAGTGAGGTTGACCTCTGGATGAGCTCCTCGATTTTCCGTTGAAGCGTCTTGCAGTCTTCCGTGGAGTGTCCGGGAGATCGATGAAAATCGTGATACTTTGGTTTGGGCCACTTAAGAAATTTTTCCTCACAGATCTGCATGAGGATGTTGGAGCGTATATCGATCAAGGGTGTAAGGTTGATCGGCCAGTAATTCCTTCGCTCCGGTGCTCCAGTCCTGTGCTGCTTCCTACAGGAGGGATCGCCCCCATTGTGCTTTCTCTTTCTCGCGGCCGGGAAGGAGCGAGGTTGTTCAGACCTTTCGAGACGCTTAACCTCATTGGCTTCTTCGGCCGCTGTGTAAGCCCTAGTAATAGATTCCATTTTATGGAAGGTCTGCAGATTCTTATGTACTAGGTGCCTGAAGAAATCTCCATGCGTTAAGGCAGAGATGAAATTGCCAAACTTCATCTGCTCCGTGAATCTGGAAATCCTTCTGGCCTCCGCTACGAAGCGATCCAGGAACTTCCTTAGGTTCTCTCCCTACTTCTGCTTGATGTGGGAGAGATGACATAGCTACTTCTCTTTCCGGCAGCTAGAAGTATATTGCGTCAGGAAGAGGTCGGTAAGCTCGCAGAAGCTTCGGATTGAGTTTGAAATGAGCCGATGGAACCAGATGTGAGCGTCTCCCTTCAGAGTGAGTGGAAAGCAACGACACATCGCTACGTCCTCCAACCCCTAGGGACTCAGATGGGTGTGGAAGTAATCTAGGTAATCCATAGGATCATCACTCCCGTCGTAAGAGTTAAGGGTTAGCATCTTGAACTTTTCCGACAAATGGCGATTCAAGATGTCAGCTGTGAATGGAGATCTGTCCAGATCTATGGAGCGTTCGTCATCCTTGAACACGTAGTTCTAGATCTTCTCTACCCTTGAATCCACTCGGGTGGCATTGCCAGATCTTTTGAAGTTGAGTTAGGTTCTCAACTCCGTCCTTTCTACAGCATAGCAAGTAGCTGGCCGGTTACTATCACCAGTGGATCTAACAATCTTGGAGGCACTCTCCTAAGCCTAAGGCTTGGTTTCTACCTGAGAGTATCAGGGATTCCTTCATTCTGGACTCTCCTCTGGAGTCCTGCTCCCTAAATGTCATTTGAGTTTTGGATGGCTCTGGGTGTGAGAGGCCTCCGGGGCTTGAGTGTTGCCTGGCCTCCTAATCTTCTTGGATGAGTTCTTCTTCTGGCCTCCTCTTTTGGAGGCCAGAACAGGGACTATTGAGGGCGGAGCCCTCTGCTTCATATTTTCTTGGCGAGCTCAAAGCATCATTAGTATTTTGTTCATGTTGCCCATGTGCTTCGCCAAATTCTGGAAAAAGGGTGCGGGTATCCCGTTGACCACCTCATTGATCAGGTTACCAGCAGAGTGGTCCTGGCCGATTGAGGCCGCATCTCTAACAGGACCGTTAGCTTACACTCTGGTGTTCACCATTTTAATTGATGACATCGATGATGAAATTAAAGAGGAAAGTATTTGTGAAAAGTTGTAGGCTTTTCGTAAGCATTTCCACAAATGGAGCCAATAATACATCCTGGATCCGAGTCTTGAATAGATTCAGGTCAAGTCATCCGTTTGTGTCTGACTCCGTCCATTGAGTCTGGATTCTACACACCACAACTGCGAAGAAGAGGTCAAATATTGGCGGGATATTATCCCATCGAAAATACTCCAACACTTAAGTCAGTAAGCAACCTTCAAAGTAAGAAAGTGAATACGAAGAGATGCAATATGTACACGAAGAGTGTTTGTGGGAGTGGGATTGCTCTCGTAAGTAGAGAGGCTTCGGTTGCTCGTGAGTAGTAAAATATCTAAGTACTGAGTTTGCTGGGAACATAGTAGCAGAGAGAGAAAGTACATATGTGTATGAGTTCTAAAAGCATTAGAGCTTTGCAAGAGAAGGCTTTTTTAGGCAAGTGAGAACGTTCTTTTAGAGTGAAAAGTCTATGGCCTTTTATAGCCGTCGTGCAGGGCAGGATTCCTCGTGCAGAAGGGCTTGATGCCCACACTCTATTGGGATCATTGCATTTTCTGGCGTGCAGACTTTATAGATGTAACGGTCGTTGAATTGATTGCTTTTCTTCTGTGCTCTGTAATCGCTGGGGTTTCCCGCAGACAGGGAAATGATTTTAGCACCTTCCTTCAGGGATGCATATCGATTCTAAAAGTGACTGCTGTAACTATTGTTTCTTTCTTAGAGATGCAAAAAATTAGGACGGATGACCGTTATTTCTCTGAGATGGACATGTGAACCAATTAGCATCTGGCCCCCAACCGGTCTACTGCCAACTTTTCGGTCAACGAAAGCATCGACCGTTCTGGGCTTTAGTGGACTGTCTACTCTTGGGTTTTCATTGGCTCATTGACCTTTCATCTAGTCAACGACTGGCGTTGACCGTCCAAACATAAATGGGCCGCTGTGGATCTTCATCGTTTCTCCTTCGTAGGCTAGCTCATTACTGGCGTACCCATCACTTTTAATTTTAAATTTTTATAAAATTATTATTAAGATAACTTTTTATTTTAAATTTAGAATTACATCCTTTTTTTTAATGAAATAATAGCCCATCATACGCTTATCTTATACAAAAATATAAAAAACTCTCATTAATTTCTCTGTTCACAGTTTTTACGTGGTATCACAAGCCAAACACATCAAACTTGTGAGTATTGCCCATTTAAAATTTCTGTTCACCACTCTTCCCGCGTGGATCCCGATTTCAGACAGATCACCATCCACCATTAATGGTTCACCGACCATTCGGAATCTCTCTTATCGTTGACGTGGTCTCTGCTCTCCTGCAATGTCTGTGTCTCAGCACCGGCGATAAGATCCGACATCTCGACTTCAGACAGCTAAGTTGTTTAGCACAACCTCCTCTGGTGCCGGCTGCCGAAAACCATCATCGTTGACGCCCTCATCAAAATCATCTGAGGAACTTACAGAGTGCTCTTCGTGGTTGCGGAAGTCGTCTGAAGAAGATGAAGACTGAAAACGCATCATCTCAATGTTCCTCAAACGCAGCGTTGTACCGCAACGTTCAATCAAAGCGTGTCGTTCAGTCATAGGTTGCTCTTAGCCTGATCTACTGGGCTCTTTGCTCTTGGACCAGGTCTCCACGAGACTCTTGGCCCACCGCCGCACTAGACGCAGGCCCATCCTCTTACCCGGTTTCACAGGGACCTTGGCCGCCGCCGTCGCTGCCGCCGCCACCGCCCGTCACCACGGTACAACCTATCAATAACTTTTCATTATATTCCAACGATGTTTTCTGCAACTTTTTCAGTATTCTTTCGGTAACTTTTTGGGTGACTTTTTTATTGATTTCTAGGCCAAGTTTTATTTAATTTTTACGTTCATTAAGCATTAAGCATACTTGGTTTGCATCCAACTTAGTATAACCGTTAATAAGCCTGGTAAACTCATTAGTCGGTCTGTCATTAGGTGATCCTGATAATTGGCATCTCCGATTGCATTAAATCTGTGTAAATTAAGTTTTATTTAATATTTAGTTGATTTTTTAATTAGATAAAACGGCACCTAAATTCCAAAAGCTGCTCATGGGTAATGAATCAAATTCTAATATTATAACTAATTCAAGAGATTCTATTATTATTTCAAATAATAGG
>JAODPA010085710.1:19428-57331 GCA_025585075.1 Nepenthes mirabilis
TAAAGATTCTATCTTAGCTATATTCTACTCAAATTTATATAATGATTCAATTTATTTTAATTGATGGGCCCAATAGTTCATTGGACTAGTCCAGAAACTAGTCTACAAGAGAAGTGGTGGCCTAATAAAAATTCCTCCAAGCTCAAGGCCCAAAAAGAACTATAGAAGGCCCATACAGTGTAACCTAAATCCACCCAACATATGGGTCATTAGAGTCGCCCTTTGGGCTGGCCCACGAACGCAGCTCAGCAGTTCCAACTCACCACACAAGCCTTGCAGTTTAGAGTGCCAGTGCCAGGTGCATGTGGTTGACCACTCATGAGTGCAGAGCCGTGATGCCCAAAAATAGCTAACCAATGTTCTCTCTTTCAACAAATACCTCCCATCCTCATAAAAAGGGGGAGAACTCGGGAGATGAGGAGAGAATACCTCTCCCTCTCCATCGATTCTGAAATCTATCTTCTAGAGACTCCTTGAAGGTCCAGTGGCCTACATGCCATCAAGCAATCAGTCTCGACACTGCAAATCTTGACCCCCGAACAATGTTTCTCTCCTTTCGGCATGCACCAATTGCCACTCAATCTTCCATCTCTAAACCGCTCCCCAATCGAGCGTATTTGTTGGATCTTAATCTTCCATCTCTAAGCCGCTCTCTAATTAAATGCACCACCGGAATTTAGTCCATTTCAAAGCCGCACCCCAGTTGAGCGCACCACTAGAGTTCAATTCTTTATCTCAAAGCCACTCCCTAATTGAACGTACCTGTCAAAGCTCAGTCCTCCATTTCAGAGTCATTTCACAGTCAAGCACACTATCGGAGCTCAATTCTCCATCTCAAATACGCTCCCCAACGGAGTGCACCACCGGAGTTCAATCATCCATCTCAAAGCCGCTCCCCAATCAAGCGTACCATCGGAGCTCAATCATCCATTTCAAAATCGCTCCTCAGTTGAGTGCACTTGTTGGAGCCCATTCCCCCATATCTAAGTCACTCCCTAAACGAGTACATCCATCGGAGCCTAACTCTCCACTAATACTCAATCCCTCGAAATATATATTTACGTATTATTTACTCATCATCCTATCTTTCTATTTACTTGAGAAAAATTTTTGAATTGAGTATCAAAGAACATACTACGGAGTGAATCTCATCATCCTCTAACATCCTGTTTGTTAGTATGGTATGCAAGATCCAAGTTCGGAATAACGAAGACCAGACCTACTTCAGCTCGACCTACCATGAAGATTAAGCAGCTCTTTAATTCATTTAATAATCCAAATCCTGAGATGCATTATTGACATCGTCTGTAAAAATGACTAAAAAGTCTAACCACTACACCTACAATAGCAGACATAGCAAATACCAGGACACAAGCCAGCAAGGTGGCCATAAATGTCATCTCCCGTGATGACAACCTCTCTACGAGTAGTAACAAGGACGAACGACAGGTCCCGGATGTGTAGATACTTGCTGCTCAGATAAATGCCATCTCCTGAGTAACCCCAGACTGTTTGTACCCACTTGAAGAACCAATGGGGGCCGGGGGCTACACCCTCCAACTCCCAAATCCCGGCAACTCGAAGGAGGAACCGGGGAGAAAGATAGCTTCCTCAGAAGATCCGATGGCTTAACGACGATCCAATGGCTTAACGACCTCATAACCTAGGTAGCCATGAGCGATAGGGCTCAGATGCAATTAGAAGGCCGACCGAGTCACGAGATACGGGATGAAAAGCTGAGTAGCATGACCTACACCACTCCCGTGATGATAGGAAGCACTTGCACGAGAAGAAGCTCCATGCAGCGCCAACAAGTTCTTCGCTTACCTAAAAAGGTCACCGTTCAAAAGGGAGGTCCAAACGCGACCACTCTCTCGTAGGATCAAGACGTCAAATCGAGAGCCCTACGTTCGATGTTTTGATCCAATGCCCCACCTGAATCACTTCCGCACTTCACCCGGCTCCCAGAGCCGCGTGAGCACCTAGGCCTAAAAAAGATAGCAAGCTGGAACACCCTTTGGGCGGCAGAATCCTCAGCCACTTGCATGTGGCATTTCACACTAGAAGACGTTGCCTGTGCACTAGGCAAGGCACCACTTGGTACCTATGGGTTGCGTGTAGACAATAAGAGCTCGACATACAAAATTATGCAGCTGAGTGACCATCGCTCAGCGACAAAAGGAAACAGTGCTCCAGTTCAATATGATAGGCCCAATTCTTCGAAGTGTAGAGGCCAAGGGCAAATAATTGCTGACCGAAACAAATTGTCACCCCACTGATGGGGGCCGTTTTCAATCTCGACAATCTTCTGAAATGGGATATACGTGCTATGCACCCAGAGTAGAAAACTAGTCCTAAGGGAATAGAATGCCAACACCACAGAAGGTGCTACTGACGATTTACTAACAAATGCAGGTAAGTCAGGAGCATCCATATGGGTTACTTGAGTGTTATAAACATGTTTATTTACTTGTTACATTCATCATGCCAACCATATGAATGCTTGTGTTTGCATTAATTCAAAAACCTAGACTGCCCATAAATTGGGTAAACGCCTTCACCTGCTCCTCGACCGATTGCGACCCGATCAAAAGATTTCGGTTCCAGAAACCAAGTGGCCCATACATCACGGCCCAGGGAGCTTGTGAACTAAGAATCAGACCTCCATACTAGGCGGCTATTAAAACATTAGGGGGGTTTCAACATGTGTGTGACAACTTCCTCCAATAAGAATGAGCACCATTAGTCAACGAGAGAATTGACGGACTAGGATCAAACATGCAAAAGTGATGACGTCCCCCCACCGGGACCGAGCACAAATGGTTCTACACAAACAATGACCTCAATTCCGCCAAAGCTCGACCACTGCAACAACCATACCCAGTCAGCCCTAGTAAGGCTCACTCATAGACATGCCACGATCTCCTCATAGGAGTGAGCACAGCCGAATAGATACATCCATCTAAGCCTGGCAACGATAGCTGCAAGGCTTTGTTGGCGTTCATATTTTTTTCAGTGCCACGACCTCCTCGCAGGAGTGAGCATAGTAGGACAAATACGTCCATCTAAGCCCAGCAACGATAGTTATAAGGCTTAATCGGCAATCACATTTTCTCAGTGCTATGACCTTCTCATAGGAGTGAGCACAATTGGACAAACGCGTCAATCCAAACCCGACAACAACAACAATACTTAGTCAGCAATCAGAATCAATGCCAGACAAAGACATTAATACACACTCAAAGACATCAACGACAATAATTAGAACAATCTAGCTGATTTATTGAATAGTCAATGTGTACATTAGGAGTATCAGCTTACCTAAAAAATATATATAAAGAGCTGTCTATGCCTACCACTTAGACGATTATCCTAAGATTGGGGGCCCCTTAGCGTATGTGGCACAGGCCCTCCTCCTGCCTCTGGAAAGTCCACAAGTTGGCTTGCCATCGAGTTCTAGCATTCCTCAGGTCGAGAAAACCAACAGGAAAGCCCAGAGCCACCAAGGATGCAATTTGCTTGCTGAAGCAAACGTCATCTTGGAACCTCTCATCCATGGCGTGGCTAACTTATCAAGGCAGAACCGAAACCTCAGCTCTCCTTCAAGTTGGGCATATTCGCTTCGGATATTGGTGAGTTGCTGCTGTATCTCCCAAAGCGCATCCTTAAGTGAGGCGATCCAATCCAGAGCCTGAACGTTTGCCTTTAAGAGCTCTTGGAAACTCGCCTTTGACTTGGACCATGCCTGGTTGAGATAGGCAGCCTGTTATTTACTCCGTGAAGTCTTGGTAACAGCAGCGTTTATTCGACACTCCGCATCCTCTAACATAGTAGGATCTACGTGTGTCTAGGATAGTCGCAAGATATCAGCATCTTTCCATTGTAGTGCCCTTTCCACCACTCGAAGTGCCTCCTCAACTTGCCACGCAACAAGCTATGGCCAATCAAGAAGAACAATGGCAAAGAGCACAATAACATAATAAAGAAACCCATGACGCAATATCTCATAGTAAGACGACCCCTCATAGTGCAATGGGTCGGGAGAATCCTCGGCTCCAATTGCAGTAGAGATCGGTAAGGATCACAGAGGCTGCGCACTATAGGGATCAAGCGCCTTGAAACCTGGAGGAGGACCAAGCCTACCCAAAGCCCGTGGGGGCTCAAACATCGACTCTCAAAGACGGGATGCCCCCTTAGTAGCAGCCTCAGCCTTTGGGCCATCTCCAACCCCTTCTTCCTCCGCCCAAGCGCTTCCGGCATGCTCATCGGTAATAATAACGGGAAAGGTAGATGTAGATGTAGATGTTCCAAAAGAGGAAGCCACCAAGATCAGGATCCCTCGCTCGGTCGTAGCTGTGACATTGATCTGTTTGCCTGGCCAGCCAACAGAGGGGACCCCTACTCTAGCATCAGAGTTCGCCTGGACCTTCTCGCCCTCGATCCATCCTGACGACTCATTGAAACGCAGATTGTTCGACGAAGACTCATCCAAGCCTGGCATCCTCGATGACTCGTCAGAGCCCGGAGTAGCTGCCCTCGCACAGGTTGCGTTGATTTGTCGGCATTCCTCAAAGAGAGTAGGCGATGAAGTAACCACCTCGTCAGAAGCCCACTTAGGAGAGTCTCGAGAAAGCATATCCCTATACCTCCTCTTAGGACGACGACTTAACAACACAAAAGTGTCACTCTGGAGAGCCATTCGAATGATTGTGAAAAACAGGATAGAGAATGGCCAAGTATAGCAAACATGTTCAGAGAATGAAAAACGTGTAGAAATGGTTGAGCGCTAGCGCTTAAATAGCCAACGCCTTAACCTCGCAATGGCAACGTTTTAGGATATCAAAGAAATGTGTCTCCATGATAACTGCGACATGTGCCCTCACTACAGAGTGTTGCGGCGCGTCTATTCGTCAGCCTCATTATGATTATTGATGCAATGCCTTCCCACATAGCACACTGGCACTTAGATCAGCGAGTCAGTAGCACAACACAGGTAATGATGACCCGACACGCTATTTTCTAAGACTACAAACAAGCAGAGTACAACCCTAGCAAGCTTGGGGCTGATTCAATCGACTTGTATCCCAACCAAGTGTTCAGGATATCCGCGAGTTGGATCACTAGAAGACTGAGTCGCCAGCAATCTGAAATGTCAGATTGTTAGAGATCAAGTAGCGAAAAGCATCGCACAAGCGCTTCAACTATTCACACCATGTAAGAATATTTGAACCACGCAATGTGCAAATAAAAAATACTCGGTAATTCCATTCATTAGTTCATTTTATAAAGTACAAGTTTACAATAGCGGACGAACGACTCATAAGGAAATAAAAGTATATGGAGCAGCAACTTGACTACATTTGTCCGATCGACCTTCGAGACGGACGACTGCAAGAGGAAAACACTTAGGCTAATCGTCATGGCATCCGACCTGAGAGGTTAGCACAGCGGGAAAGGCATGCAGAAGCCCTCCCCTACAAGAACGAGACGCAAAGCACCGGTTCTCACCCAGGAGGCGACCACCAAAAGTCATCCACCGAAACCGACCGTAGCAGCACAATTTGCGAGTCTCTGCATCTACGCCAAACCCAACGAGGGGAGCATGACCTGTGGTTCGATGTGGACTTGAGAAAGCTCCTCCATCAGTCTCAAGAGCAGTCCTCCCATAAGCAGCAGAGGACAGAGTCACTCATTTGAAGGAGATGAGGTATTACCCACTCCTATCAGAAGGGCTGAGCCTCCACTCCTTCTAGGCCACCCTGGCAATGACCACTAGTCATCGCCTGAGAGGAGAGGAAACCGGCCAATGAAGCTCGGACCTCATTCAGTGCAACAAAAGGCCGGTTTGGGCCGAGCCCAAAAGAGAATGACCAAAACAGACTTCAGGCGCATCCTCGAGCTCTAGCTTCAAACGTGCCAGAATCTCTACCAATCCGGCTTGTAGCTGCATAGGCTCCATGCTAACTCTAAACTCTTGCATCACTTAACTGGTGAAAACGATTCGTACAGCGAGGCATAAAGAGTCCCTCCATTTATGGTCAGAGTAGGGAATCGACTGGCATTAAACCGAGAAGATTGCACTAATACTAGAAGATCGCTAAAGGTAGAGAATTGCAAGCAACAGAAAATCAAATCAGTACCAGATCTTATCGAATAGAGAAAAAATCTACAAGACGCCTAAGAAAGGGACATGCATGGAGGCTTACATAGTGACGTCCCATCATGATACGTCGGGAGTTGAAAATTCAAACATTCCGACATGGGAGGCTAGTAATGGGTCCAACAATTTATTGGGTCGACCTAGAATCGAGCCTGCAAGATAAGATGTAGCTCGACAAAGGTTCCTCCAAGCCCAAGGTCTAGAAAGTATCGCGGAAGGCCCATACAGTATGATCTAGATCCACCTAACGACATATGGGCTATTGGAGTCGTTCGCTGGGCGGGCCCACAAATGCAACTCAACGGCTCCAACTCAGCAGACAAGCCCTGCAATTTAGCGCGCTAGTGGCAAGTGCATATTGTCGGCCACTTATAAGTGCAAAGCCATGACGCCTAGAGACAGCTAGCCAACACACACTCTCTCTCTACAAATACCTCCTCTCCTCCTTAGGAAAAGAGGGAGAGCTCGAGAGATAAGGGGGAGGGAATACCTCTCCCTCTCAACCGGTTTTAGAATCTATCATTTGGAAACTCCTTGAAGGTCCAACGACTTACATGTCATTTGAGCGATCCAATACCGAAAATCCAAACGCCCAAACAATGGATCTCTCCTTTCGGCATGCACCAGCTGCCGCTCAGTCCTACATCACAAAGCGGTTCCCCAATCAAGCGCGCCACTAGAGCCTAGTCTTCCATCCTTAAGCCACTCCCTAATTGAGTACACTTATCGGAACTCAATCCTCCATCTCTAAGCCACTCATTAGTCCACCGAAACTTAATTTTCGATCTCAAAACTGCTTTCTAACTAAGCACACTTGTCAGAGATCAGTCATCCATTTCAAAGCCACTTCCAAGTCGAGCACACTACTGGAGTTCAATATTTCATCTCAAAGCCGCTCCTCAATTAAACACTCCTCAATTAAGCGCTCTCACCGGAGCTCAATTCTCCATCGCAAAGTTGCTTCCCAACCAAGTGAACTTGTTGGAGTCCAGTCCTCCATCTCTTAACCACTCCCCAATCGAGTGCATCCACCAAAGCCTAACCCTGTACTAACACTCAATTCCCTGAAACATGTATCTAAGTATTATTTACTCATCAACCTACCTTTCTATCTACTTAAGAAAGATTTCTAATTTAAACGTTAGATGACATATCAGAGAATGAGACCCACAATCCTATGGCCACCTATTTGTTAGTTGTTGCGTGTAGGATTTAGATTAAGAGTAACGAAAATCGAACCAGTTTTAACTCGACCTACTAGAAAGATCAAACAACTTCCTAATTTGTTCAGTAATCCAAATCTCATGATGCATCATTAACCATGTACTAAATTTTTTAATAGATCTTAACGACCCTATTATTTTCAACACTTTAGTCTTAAATGTCCATGTTCCAGGACTTACTCAATAAGAAGACGATGGAGGTTTCCTAATCTGATACAAAATCTATTTTAAATTATTAACAATTTAATTTAATTAAAAATGTCCAATCTAAACGTCATTCAAAGAAACCACCATACTTTAAGTAAAGACTAATTATGTTATGCATAGCAACTTGATATTACCTAACCATCTAAAGATGTTACCAAAAAGGAGTTTACGGATACCATGAAAACTCTCAATGCAAATATTATATTTAACTTTAGAACAACTACTTTTCCAAGATTATTAAACTTTACCTCCACAAGACCCTATACAATAGTATCAGAATATGACGACTATGGACTATCTACTATTACTAGATTTTAGTCTATTTTCACTCAAGAAATTAAACAAATAGAAAAAGAAAATTTTACTCTAGAGATAATTAATCAAGCTACCCCTTAATCTCTTACTTTATCCAATATGCAATCTATCAATATAATCATACTAGATAATGATTTTATTCCAAGATCAAATGAGGATAAAACAAGTGGGCTGAGGGAGTGAAATCAAAAGGGGAAGCACAGCGAAAGTGAACAGCCAGTCGAGCTGTTGAGGAGAGGCTAAGGAGATAGTGGGACGGTGGTTGGGTGGGTGTTGGAGGCAGCGGGGATGAGAGAGAGAGAGAGAGGAGGGGAAGTGGGAAAGCAACCAAACATTTACAAAGTGAGTATAGCCAGAAAGGCCATTGGCAAACCACCATCGCCAATTTTGTCAAACACTGTTCCGTGTACACAACCATCAGTGTTAGAATAAACCAGCAAAACTCCACGGTACCTCAAAATCCTAGTTCTTGCTCAAAAGGAGGAAAAAGAATAATCATAACAATAGATGGATTATGTAATTGATTACAAGATGATAGAAAAATTACCACAGAATATGATCAGTTGTTAGCAATGACTCATCCATAGGCACCTTCAGTCAGCTTACAATGTGAACTGGGTATAAAATCACACAGTAAACTGATCTTAAAGTTGATCAACGCAATTGTTTTCGGCTTGTTCTGCACCTTGCATGGAGAATGAATAATATAACAGCATCATCAACTGCTTTCACCGTGATATCAAATGTTCACTGATAATAACAGCACCATCATTCACATTCATTAGAGCATGATGGAAATTATGCACTGGGAGAGAGAATTGCTATTATCTCATTGTCAGACCACATGATCATTTCTCTTCAGATCATGCAAATAGGATTATGATACATTCAAAGCCGGCTAAGAAGACAACTAGTTGAAAAATAGTGGCATGAGCAAACTACATGCTTGTTCAGTTCAAAAAAGAAAAACTTATCAGCACTCAAAAAGCCACAGCAACTTGAATATCATCCTGTTTCAGCCTAGAAGTCCGCCTAAGCGCTAGAGTCTGTTACGTCTAACGTCCAACATCCAAAGTAGTCAGAGGTATCTGAGAGTTTCCTAACCCCTACAGCTCAACAGTCAATTATTTGTGTCTTATTTCATGTATCAAACTGAAATTTTTGTTAGCAAGCTTTTTGATCATGACATGAACCATAGCATGGATGTAAATATCAGCCCATTTCTGATATATCACTGATATTGTTGGGTCCAATACTAAAGTCCAAGAAGATCCGGAGCCCAGCCCACGAAACAGGCGCCTAATGGGCCGTTAAAGCCCAACGACACGGGACACCTACGTGGCAGCCCACAATCAGCAGCCAACGGGCGACTCCTGCATCTCATTAATGTGGCTGCCGGGAAACGGCAAAAGAGTAGAAAAAACTAGTCAATGGAGAAACAGTCAACACTGCCAGCCGCGATTCAGGCGTCCACCCACAGACGACCCGCCAATCCCAACTCAAGGGGGAGACCAAGCGTGGCCGGCAACACTCGGTAGTCTGCCTGCTACCACTAAACGACAGCCGACATGCCGGCAATCGTCAACAGCGATTAGCGGCCAATGAACTCTAGCAACAGGAGTTCTCGCGCCCAAAGCCCCTCATCAGGGGACCTATAAAATCCCTCTTCTTCAACGAAGACGAGATCGACCAATCGGATGAGGGACAATTAACTCAGCGCCGCAAGCCTAAAGCTTACAAGCTATCCTCCAGATCCAAACTCCTCAGCCTACTCAGGCGATAGGAAGTCAGCCACCTGCAGCGGTACACTTAGGGAGCCAGGCCTCTTACCACCTGCTCATTACTCTCCCATACAAACATACACGCACCACCCATGCATTTACAGCACACTTCCGCGCACCTCTTAGCGTGCGCTCCATTTCCGTTCATTACGTAAATTTGCTGACTTGAGCGTCGGAATGGCCTTGGTGGAAGAAATCCAACCGGACCTCTAACCTCTTATTTGTAATTTATGTTGTGCAGGTTTCAAATTAATAACGACGAAGACTAGACTCACTCGAGATTCGACCAGACCAGAAATTCGAAGGCTCCCTAATTCGTACAATCTGAAACCCGGGACGCAACAATTCCGTTTCCTAGTTTAAGTCCAGTTATAGTTAGTCAAGTATGTACTCTATAATTCATTAGGCTATGTTAATTGACTATAGTCCTAATTAATTGATCGATTGTTGAGGACATCTTATACCTCCACTTTCCTAGTCTAGTTCACCCTCACTACTTTCGGTCCACTCTCCCACTTCCTCTCTAATTTTCTTCACTCTGATTTCTCCTATTTCTCTTCCTCCCCATGCTAACCATGTCATATATCGCAAAGCTGACAGCAGCCAATCATACCAAATATGAAGAGCATGGAGGGCTGGACCCTTTTCCCAAAGTCTGTCACATTAATTACTTCTAAAATTCTCAAAGATGCATCAAAGAACTTTTTAGCTTACCCCTACCATTCACAATAAATATTTCAACAACATTGCATTATGAGGAAATTATGCCTAATAAACCTAAAATGGAGTCCTCATATCCTTAATTGAACATTCATTGATTGAAAAAAAAAAAAAAAAGATTATGAGAATCACCAAAAGGGGCTTGCAACTCAAGATACTCAAGTAGGATGACTGGGACCAAAGCAATACATGTAACTGTTTTATTTTCTCCCTATTTACGTGCTGCATATTTAGTCGTCTAATATTCTAGCAATTGCTTTATCATTTGCATTGCCCCCATCTTGTTTTGTAGCCTTAACCAGGACAAACAGTATCCTGTTCCACATCAAACTTGTGGTGAAATCAATATCTACTTATAATTTTTAAAGATTCATCCTTTGGCAACACAAGCTTCACCTTTTAAGACCTAAGTTGAATGAAGAGTGAAAAAGACTTGGCTGTTGAGGGCTCGGATTAGATAACTGTTAGAGCCTTGGTCCCAACTTTGTAGTGTGTGGGCCACCTTGGGACATACTATACATCCTCACAACACTACCGATATGGGCAAAAAAGTGCAGTGTGGTAGGCATCAAGTATGGCATGGTAACAATGTGGTGAACTTGTAGCATAGCTTTCATATGCGGAAGATCTTTGGTCTTGATGAGAACATCAAGGATGGGTGTAGGGAAGATGGTGATATTTTACCTCATTTCAAATGCATAATGAGCTTCTCAGACTTAAGACTAAGGCATGGTTTCCATGAGCCCAAGATCATATGACTTAACAATTCTCGTTTCTTAGTCATAGAAAGTCCTCTCGAGGAAGTGAGCCAAGTGCCGCTCATCTATTAAGCTAGTAAAGCTTAATAGATGTGAAGGAATTTATCTGCCTTATAGATTTCCAATGGTATCCCTCCATATACATCCCCAGTTCCTACTATTAGGTTTGCCAGAAGGAGTTAATAGAAAAGATGCAGATGCCAACACCATGTTTTCATCCAACACTGGAGAGAAGAAAATTACAAATCAAAAACAAAGAAAATTTTTATGGATAAGATGAGTCATGTTGTACTTCTCTTTTGAGTTCTCTCAAGTCCTATAAAAAGTTAATTGGAATCGAGAATGATAATTATCTTTTGAGAATGACTTTAAAGAGTGATATTTTGGGAGGGGGGGTAACATGAACACTAACAGACATTGTCTAGAAGTATTTTATACAGTAAAACCATTTAATTTGATACCTAGTAAGAGAAAGAAATATAACCTATCTGAACCATGTTTATATGCAGGAACTGGCCTAATTTGGACACATTGATCAATTTACTTTCCTTATTAAGGTAATAGCAGCAACCCCTCCCCCAGAAAAAAAACACCAAATAATACACAAAAGGAAAAAGAAAAAAGAGAAGGAAATGAATAGAATTGTTTACAATTACAAATCTCAACTAGAATTAAGTTTTATTGCTTAGCCCAAGAGATAAAAAAACACAAGACTAAAATAGACGAGTAGAACATGCATGAAAACCAACTAAACTAGGTGGCCATGCAAGTTGGATCAAAGGAAGAGACTAAAATAAATCTGAATGCAATTCTATATACAAAATGGATAAGACTTTACCAGGTTGACCCCTCCACAGGAAGATTCTTACTGTAGAAGGGAAACTCAAACAGAAAGAATGTTTTGAACCATGAAGGCAAGTTTCCATATATAATCGGTGGTAGCGGAATGAGAGGGCTGAAACACAGTTGTTATGAACATCAGTCATATATGCCATATAATTTGTGAAAGGAATCTTTAGATAACTAAGGTCAGACCAAACCTAGTAATTTTTTTATACAGCCTGTAGTCAGCCAAATTGCCAAATTTCCTATCTGCTGAATCCTGCATACACACAACACGATCAGATTCCCCAAGGCTCCAACAGTAGCCTTACCATAAGTCAAAATGAACGGGAAAAATAAGCAATAGAGTAACCAAACCTCAAGCATTGGTATTCCACTAACGAAAAGCAGAAGTAATGTGAGGAAGACTGGGCCAAAGACAACAAGCCAATCGCCGCCATAAAAAACAGGTGTCGCAGCCACAAAAATTCCCCACCAAAGGAAAATCTGTCCCAGAAAATACATAAATTCATCTTCCCCATCAGAAAAACTTCAAAAATATTAAGGAACAAAAATGGTAGTCATATATGTTTCTGACAGAAAGTTTGAATAGAATTCCCAGTTGCTAGGATGGAAAACTTCAGCTCAGGTCCACAATATAGATGCTCCTTACAAAACGGGTAGAAGGAAATTATTGAGCATGATGCTGCATTTTGGGGCTAATTAATAAGAAATAGGCCATGATAGAGCCAAATGGAAGAGTAGAATCTGTGTAGCCAACCTTTTCTCCTTATTTGGTTTGGTTTGATCTATTGATCTTTTTTCTGGAAATATCATGTTGTTGAACTTCTATTATACTTCTCTTTCTTGTTATGCTTCCAAGAGTAAGTCTTAGTGCACTGGTATGTTTATTCCATTATGACCTAGATGTCACAAATTCAAAACATACAAGCTTTCCCTCTAGAGTGCAAGGAAAATGCCCTCTCCTAATCCGACAATGTGGGAAGCCATGTATATTAAACTATCCTTCTTTCTTTCTTCCTTCTATGTAAGGGGATGGAAGAAGGAATTCTTTTCTTTTTTTTTCCAGTGCTGACTGAGGTGCAAAGTTGTATTTATCATTGCAACAACTGGAGAGTTTTTTAAGTCTTAGGATCAACCAAAGAAAACATCTGAGTACAACAATCTTATCAATGAATACAACAATCTGATTAGACTTCTAAAGGCAAGAAGATGTTTATTACAATAAGAAAAATGTGCAAATAAAACCCTCAAATTTTGGAACAAGCAAACAAGCACTGCTCACAAACTGGAAAAGCAGTCAGGTTGACTGCAAAGTCAATCAAATAATTCTTCGATGAATACCTTCACTGAGGCATGGAAATTTTGTCTTTGCTTAGGGTTCACAAGCAACACTCATCAATGGCACATTGAAGAGGAATTTGGGACCCATAGGGCCTGGGAAGTAAAAATTTAACTCATATTTTTTTTGGATTCTCAGGAAACAAAAATACGTTCACAGCTGATACGATGGAAACGATTACTTGAATCCCCCATTAATCGTCAACTATCAAACATTATGACAATAAAGAAACTAAATCACGTAACCAAGCACATACAAGTTACACAATGAAAGGAACGTTTCGTTTTTAAATCGCACAATAAATATTTCGACCCCTACAATAAATTAGCGGAAGCAGTACACAATCAAACACTCAATACACGTAAAAAGTATTTGTATCTAAACGATACAATCAATACGAGCATAAAAATAAAGCAACAAGAATAATAACAAGATAAACTTTTTAGTAACGAAGGGAAAACTCAATACCCACGGAAATAGAAAAAAAACCTCCGAACTTCAACGGCCAAGGAAGAAATGCACTATGAAAATCAACTTACAGACCGGGTGGCGACGACATGCTAACTTAGCTGACTTACTCCCGTCTTGTGATCCCTACCAAGGAACTCATTAGATTTGTCCACGGCAACGGAACCAGACGCCTTCTGATCTTCATATCAATATTCCCTCTCGAGCCACTTGAATTGCCGAACTTACTAGACCCCAGTATTCACGCCACCAATGTCGCCACGAAGGTTAACAGGCAGGAGAAGAGAAAGTAAAATGAGGGAGAGAAAACTTTTTCAATCTAGCGTAAAGGTTGGAGTTAAGTTTTCTCAATAATCGAGCACAAAGATTAGGAGCTCTTCAAGTGATATGCACTCCCAAAGATGTTTTAAGCAAGCTAGGGTTGAAGTTATAAGACATGAATATATAGATGGCTCAAAAAAATTCAAAAAGAAATAAGTCGTTAGAGACATAAAGTCCGCACCACTCGAGCGCTGGTCGAGAACTCAGCAGGCGCTGACTAGGGCTCAGGGCAAATGACCCCACGCCGCTCGAGCGCCCGGTTCGCAAAAGGGCGCTCGAGCCCACTTCAGGTGCTCGAATGGGAGGCCTGCCTTGATGACACCTCAGGCCCCCATCGGGCGCCCTGCCCAGGACGGTAAGAAAAGGTGGGAACACTGGAATTTGATGATGATGATCTTCAGGCATGTAACGGATGAAAATCTTCTAGGCAGATATGTTGTTGCAGTTACCGAACATGCCGACAAGAGACTAAGGAAGCAACCCGACACGATCACGGAATATACCAACTAAAAATATGCCTACCACACAATAATATTTAATATAAAGAATACTTTTTAATAAAGAAAAAACAATAGGATAAACTCTAAAGAAATCTATTATCAAATGTCGGGTTACAATTAAAACCCCTCCGAGATCCCTCCACAATAACCCATGCAAATGATCCATTAAATGCAACCTCGACACACCTAGTAACCCATTAGAGAAGAATGCAACAAGAAAACAAACAACCAAACAATAAAACGTCTAAAAAATAAGACTATAGTAATATACCCGAACTTGGCAAAGATTGAAACTCGAATCGGATCTCAACTGGATGTCGAGCCTATTTTTCTTATCTCTTTTCACTATTCTCTCTCTTCATGTGACAACCATTTATGTTAAAATGATCTCTCATTTTAGCCCTAAAATTAGAACAAGGTCTTTCATATTCTACGTGGCCGCTTGAGTGGCCAGCCTACGATTCTCTCGCATATCGTTACCAAAAAATCTTCCCCGGCGTAATGCTTAAAACCACTGGCTCACACTTTTTTCATTGAACCTCCCATGAACAATTTTATTCAAGTGAACCTAGTGTAAACGTCATGCAAAAATGCATGACAGTTCTAAAAGTCAAAAACAACACTTCCAATGAAGATGAGATTTAGAAAAGAGTGACCCAAAACCTAATAAATTTTCCCTCACGACCTTATGGAAGAACCTAGCCTCTACAGTGAGCCGCTATCACCTTTTGCCAACTAGCAATTTCCCTTCCACGAGGATCTCAAAGTCTGCCTCCACAAACTTAAGCGTCACCCTCTTTTACTCCACTTAAATACCCAGAGTATTCAACTCCCCTTTAGCACCTTCACAACAGTAAGGTTGCTCCCCCTTGTATTTCTTCTCAGCCTCCTCCTACCATCTTAACCACACTATCCGTTAGTCATCTTAGCAATTTTCTCGCAACCAAAACCACCATTAAGTACCGATTTAATCACTTAATTCCTCTAACCATAGCCGATTTAATCACCACTGGCTCACATTTTTTTCATTGAACCTCCCATGAACAATTTTATTCAAGTGAACCTAGTATAAACGTCATGCAAAAATGCATGACAGTTCTAAAAGTCAAAAACAACACTTCCAATGAAGATGAGATTTAGAAAAGAGTGACCCAAAACCTAATAAATTTTCCCTCACGACCTTATGGAAGAACCTAGCCTCTACAGTGAGCCGCTATCACCTTTTGTCAACTAGCAATTTCCCTTCCACGAGGATCTCAAAGTCTGCCTCCACAAACTTAAGCGTCACCCTCTTTTACTCCACTTAAATACCCAGAGTATTCAACTCCCCTTTAGCACCTTCACAACAGTAAGGTTGCTCCCCCTTGTATTTCTTCTCAGCCTCCTCCTACCATCTTAACCACACTATCCGTTAGTCATCTTAGCAATTTTCTCGCAACCAAAACCACCATTAAGTACCGATTTAATCACTTAATTCCTCTAACCATAGCCAAAATTCCTTTCGTGAGCTTCCATTTACCATTGTCCAACGTCATACAAAAGCCCTCTTCTTAAGCTTTCCAATTGAAATCAAATTCAACAGGACATTCAGAGAATGTTGCATACCCCTTAACACCAGCTTCATCTAATTGTTTATCTACAAACTAACATCCCCGATGCCCACTACCTTGGATGAGCCACCGTTTTCCATCTTTAATATCCCGTAGTCCTCAAGCATATGAGAGATGAAGAGGAATTTCATCGATGACACATAGAATGCTCCACTATCCACCACTAAATTCATCTTATAACCCGTGAAGATCAATGTCTTGCCTATGTCAACGATAAAAGTCTCCATAGGTAGTGATAAAGGCCCAATCATTTCCATCATAATCTCTCTTTTTTTACATTGTTAACACCATTATCTTCCTACTTCCGCTTGAAGCAATCCCGTTTCATGTAACACTTCTTTCTACAATGGAAGCAATCCCGCCATTTGATACTACTTGTTTGGATTCTCCAGAAATAAAAATACAAACACAACCAATGCAGCAGAAACAAAGGCCCCAATCATCCGTCAATCATTGGCCACTGAACACCTTAAGAGCTCAAGAAACAAATCACATAACAAAGCATACACAAATTGTATGATAATATTTATCATAGAAACCCCTTCTCAACAAAAGAAAAATCATGTGACAATTTTGAAGAAATTCACAATCAAAGTGTCCGATAACAAATATAACCTTCTTTCAAAATCCCTCTATAACAACCCGTATAAATGATCGGTTGAATATAACTCTAATATACCTAAAAATCGACTAGAGAAGAATATAGTGAGAAAATGAACAATCAACGATAATATATCCTACAAATATGATTAGAGTAACATGCTCAAGTATAACAAAGAACAAAACTCAAATGAGATATTAGCCGAATGTTGAACCACCTCCTCTTATCTCTTTTTTCTCTTTATGCAGTGCCTCTTTGTGTTAAAATGCTCTCATTCTTTTCCTAAAATCTGAATAGGGCTTTTTACATCCCACGTGGCCGCTTAAGTAGCCAACCTGCGGCCATCTCATAATGCTCCATTTGAAATCCTCCCAATCCTGGTGCTTAACTAGCCAGTTTGCAATATTTTCATGGATATCTACTAGAAATCCTTCCCAACTTGGTGCTCAAGCTATCAGTCCACGGCCTTCTCATTGAATTTTCCGTGAATAGTTTCTCTCGTACGAATCTTGGCAAACGACGCACAAAAATGCCTGATAGTTTCGGAAATGAAGAAAAATACTACTAATAGGTATGAGACTTAAAATGAAATGATCCAAAACCCAACGGTTTTATCACTTCTATTTTTTTCACTATTTCTGTGCAGTATTTATTGTCTTTAGCTTTTCATATTTTGTGGAGAGGGAGAGGGGAGGGAAAATCTACTCAAATGAACTCCATCCACGTGAAGGTCCAAAGCATTTGAAGTCCTAGATGTCACCAAGCATTTGAACTCCACCCATCCATTTATTTTCTTTTTCTTTGCTTCTAGGAGGCTTGGGTCAATTATATGTCACCAAGCAATCTCTCTACTTTGTTCCTGCCACAAGTTTTGGTAATTTATAGGGTGTCACTTAGTAGCATGGATATGGAATCTCCAAGATTCCCAGCATTTCAATTAGATATCATAAATTATATTGAAAACTCAATGTGAATTCCCATTAATATGTCATAGCAGCATAGAATTGAATAAACCTTCAATGTGTGTGAAGTTGGTGCAGGCCCACTCTACTTACTATCATACTACGTGTAAAAGCAGTTAGCAAGGTAGGGACCTAAAATTCCTCATAACTTAGCTTCGAATTTATACTAAATGAATACACAATTCAATATCATTAAGTATAAGACATGCTCACAGAAGCCAAAAACCATGTAAAGCATACTCACGTTAATGAAGGGACTTCAGTGGCATACATGATTCATTCAACTAAAATCAGTATGGCTGAGAAACTAACCTCACCAAAGTAGTTTGGATGCCGAGAAAATTTCCAGAGGCCAACATTGCACCATTTTCCTCTGTTTCCTGGAAAGTTTTTGAATGACAGCTTTTGTTGATCAGCTGTAGCTTCAATTGTAAAACCTACAGCCCACATGATCCATCCAATTATATCCACAGCTTGAAGAGAGGGATCTCGATCACTAGCATTAACAATTGTGACAGGTAGGCTCACAGTCCATACCCAAACAGCCTGACTCAATTTGAAGAATAGATTCAAAGTACCAATGTCAGTTTCTGCCGTTAGAAAGATAAGGCTGAGATAAGACTACCTTGTTATGCAAAGGGATCAAGATAGCAAACCTGAAAGATCCAAAAAATTGCCAATTTACCCAAATTTCCACGCATTTCATCAAAACGACGGTCCTCTCCCCACTGCAAAATTCTGATAAATGTTGCAATAAATCAAAACAAAAAATAATAGCAAATGATATGTGATCATTGACTGCAGATTTTCAGGTTCAAAAGTATGTCAAATAGTTAAGTTGCAAAAATTAGAAAATTAATTAAAAAGTATTACCGAAATCAGATCAAATGATAAATGTTACACCAGTTTAAAGAATAGAAGCCAGATCAGTTAATATCTTTGCACTCCTATTATCATATATCAATTAATTAAAGTCAGATCAAGAGTAGAAGTTTTGACAGTGAATTTTCAATTTAGGAGTTTCAGGCAGGAAGAATCCAAATTCCAAACCATGGTAATGAGATTACTTGTACATACCTCATTAAAAGAAACAACCCCAGACGAAGACCCCACATTACCACAAATGCAGTCAAAACTACCTGGAGAACATAATAGGTAAATTAGTTTTCCTCTTTCAATAGTGGGCCAATGCACAAATCTCATACATTACAGATCTTGAGGAGTTTAAATGTAGGCAGTTTTACCCTCACTACAAAAAGGCGGGTTCCAAGGTTTAAACTTACGAGCTCTAAACACCATGAAGCAACCTCATAATAATGCCTACGCGTCTTCTATAAGGATAAAATTAGAGCTATTTGCGAATCCTAAATCCTGCATAAAAGAAAATCTAAACACCTCAAAAAACAACACTAGAATAACAACAAATCCTTAGGTCCATATGAATTCTCTTCTGCCCAATCTGTTTGGTTCAAAGCAACATCCTCCAAAATTAGAAGTCAGAACCAATTCATATCTTTCTTCATAATCTGACTTCAAATTTTTCTGGGCCACCCTCAACCATATTTATATTGCCTCAAATCTCAACCCATACACTGCAAAACATACCGCCTTTTTAAAATCAAAATTTTTACAAGGATGAGACGTCATCTGCCAAAAAAAAAAACTAGTAACAAAAACAATTGTCAGACACCTCCATTTCTCTTTGACCACAGCTAACAAGTTATAGCCAAAGGAATCTTACCATTCACAATCAAAGCTTTTTCTTAAATGCAAAATGTTGGATCCAGAATAAAACCTAATTAATTAACTTCCTGAATTCCCAGCCATAATGCAACAGAAGCCACAACCCCCGCTGCCCAAAGCACAAGAGAGAGAGAGAGAGAGAGAGACCAATCAAGCCCAGCTAATTTTTATGGGAAAAAATAATTACTCAACAAAGACTTTGAGAATTGCACAAAGTACCCCTACCCTAGGTTGCTTCCCACACCATAACTGATACCTCAAAAAGGAAAATAGATTTCCATATCAACACCGCAGCTAAAATTGCAGATTCACACACCTGTACCATCCTAACTGAAACACACAAAGAAAAAAACTAAACAACCCTGTCCTAAACATTTTCCCTTCGGAGCAGTCATGAACTCTAGCACACAGCAAATGGCCTCTAGATATCATTGTATTGGAAAGATACCTGTCAAGTGCATTATATAAGGTGCTATAGATAATGTTGTAAAAAGGAGAGCCTACCTGCCTGAAATGCCATGTTCCTTTGAGGACAAGAGTCAGTACAGCGAGAATGACAAAATTTGTGCTACCTGGAACAAGCAATAGACTTCAGCATAATTACATGATTGGCAACAAAGGACAGGATATTGCTTCTAAGCCAAAAAAGACTATTTAACCTTGGTTGAAAAAGTTACATACACAATGTAATGAGATTGTGGTGGAGAGGTTAACCTTCTAAATGATAAGTGAAGGGAACTATTCGTTCCGAAGCACACAAAAGTTCCGACCCCTTGATAGATTAGCGGAAGCAATACGAAAATAAATATTCAATATACGTAAAAAATATTTTAATCTAAATGATATATATGATAACAACCATAAAGAGTAAAGCAGTAAATAATAATAATAATAAAATATAATTTTTGGTGATGAAAGAAAACCTCGATAATCACGACTATCGAGTAAAACCCTCCGAACTACAATAGTCAGGGAAGATATGCACAATGAAAATTAACTTATAAACGGGATGGTAATGACGTGCTAACCTAACCGACTTATTCCCGTCACGTAATCTTTACCAAGGAACTCATTGGATTTGCCCAGGGCAACAAAATCGGATGCCTTCCAATCTTCACGTCAATCTTCCCACCAAACCACTGGAGCTTAGTTTCCACACTTCCCACATCACTCACGAGGGTTTGTAGGCCGAAAAGACGGAGTAGCCAAATGATATGAGAAGAAGAGAAAGCTTTAGAAGATTAGCACATAGAAAAGATGAAGCTTTCCCCTGTGGACACGATGTCTTGGTTCAAGGTAATGAAATATAGCAATGGTAGCAGAAATAACAATAGCAGATAAACAAAACATCAGCTACCAAAGAACCATCAGTAATCATAAAGCGAGGATGGATAAGAAGATAGAAACAAAAGAAGCATATAGTAAAATATATAATGGAACAAAATAGTAAACAGCAGCTCCTCCTCAAAAAAATGTATAAAATGTATAAGCTCCCCCTCACAATAGCAGAGACTACTCTCCCTTTTTGTCATGAATAACGAAGGGGCTAAACTCAGAGAGACCGCCGAAGGGACTGCCAAGACGAAGACCAAAGAGGATCCTCCGCCAATTGATAACGGAACCGCTCCTCTCGAGTAGGAAGCCGAGAGTCAAGACACTCAAGCACTTCGGACCGAAACTGCTCTTGAGAATCTGTCATGTGCTAAAGGCGGGATGCCAACTGCTCATGGGATGTGGACAAGCAAGCCAGCTACTGAGAGATGCGAGAAAGAAGGCCCAAAGTGCAAGATGAGGTAGAGGTAGACGAGCGGGAGAGATATAAAGGGCCTGGAGCAGACGGCCCAGCCGTGTCGAAAGAGGAGGGAGCCTCCAGAAGAGCATCATCGAGAGGATCATTAGAGGAGGGGGAAGGCCAACGATTGTGGGAGCAGCTCTGCTCGAAGGTGGAGTGGGTAATGGGCCGTCCAAGAGTCACTCAAGGGAGGTCCGGACACTGAACTCCTAAAGCCACAAGGAGGCGCTAAATGAGACAATCATGAGATAGGTTGTCATCCTTCTTTGAGGTGAAATGGGCCAGCATATGAGGGTTTAAATGGGACGGAAGGTCAACTGATCGCCCACTGAGGAAAGCAAAAGGTGAGCTTTGTCGAGGGGAATGGATGAGAAGTGCGAAACTAGAAACAGATTCATCAGTATGATCCGGCTCACAACCATGCGTTGAGGACTGAGTAGTTTGGTTTTGAACGAGCACCCATTCCAGGACATGGGAGAGCCGTGAAGAAAAGAAGCAACATCAGCATGGAGAGGTAGGGACCGTCCTTGAAAAGAATAGTCAGGGTGGGCAACACAAGGGATGCCAAGAGTATCGGCGAGCACGTCCAGGGTAATCCGGAGGTGATGCCCCCTCACGAAGGTAGAAAAAGAGTGAAGGGAATAATCATGGATATTGGCATAAAATTCTTCGATTAGGACGGGGATCGGAGCAATCAAATTTGTCAGGACGGGCTCCCAATGCCGGGTGGAGAACAACGAGGTGATTGTGGGTTCAAGAAAAGCAAGGCCAGCTTCGCATTCAAGTGACAGCTACTGTTGAGACATCCAAGAAGTAAAGAGCGCTGCAACGGCAGTACTAATAAAGCGGTCGGGCTCAAAATGCTCGCTATGACAAGAGCGCTTACCAGATGAATTCTTCGAAACAGAATTTCGAGGGATCGACATCTGTCAAAAAAACATAGGCAAGAAAACAAGACAAATCAGTACGGGCACACAATAGTGCAACCCAACGGCACAACCTAATGGCAACCCACGGCTACACATCAGGGCAACCCAACACCAGCCTAATGGCAACAGAGCAACCCAACGGAAACCCACAGGAAGCCTACACATTAGGGCAACCCAGCAGCAGCCCAACGGCAACAGAGCAACCCAACGGCACAACCCAACAAAACCCAAGGCCACAGGGCACACTAAAGGCAACACTGACACAGGGCAGCACTAGCACAGGGCAGCAGTGCAACCCAACGGGAAACACGACCTCTAGTCACGATGCCATGAATGGGAAACAGGTTGGCACACAAAAAGCGACACCATTGTCGCAATAGTGTTCATCGGTAAGTGCTATTAATGGGACAAGAGGCGCAAGAAAAAGCCGAGGGAAGAGAAATTACCTAAAATGTGGCTAATGTTTGCAAGGGAGGTGGCTAATCTGCAGGACAACAGGTCGAGAAGAGGCAAGAAAGAAGGGAAATCGGCAAGCGGCGCGCGAGAGAGAGAGAGAGACGGCGCGAGGGTTTTGGGCAAGGAAGGAGACGACGGGAGAGAGAGAGAGAGAGAGCCTAGAGAGAGTGTTTTTGCTTTTGATTTATTTAGTTATTTGTTTTTGTTTGTAAAAGGCCCGCATTTTTTTTAAATGAAGATAAATCATTTCTCGGGAGGCGAACAAACAGCGATGGCCGTTCTCAAGAATTCAAAACCCACACTATCAAAGGGTCTAGTGAGGATGTCGGCCAGTTGATTGTCGGTCATGGAGCTTACTCTTCTTGATCCATATCTTCTTACCACGTTTTATAATGTTGCTTAAATTTGTCACTTGATCATTTAAAAGGTTGATGCAGTGAATGAGATGCTCTATCTTTGGATTTTGTCAAAATTTATTTTAACGCGACATTACGAGGCAGTAGGGGCAAATATGGTCACTAATGCCGCACCCATGACACATAGGGACGGATTTAGTATTGATGTTAAACTTATACCTTTGCTTCCTAATAAAATTAAAGCCAAAATTTTTCTAACTTTTTAAGTTTTGAAGGTTTTGGGCATTGGTACATTTTTTTGGAGAAACTCTTAACGACTGATCAACACGGGCAGACGAAGTGCTGCTTTGTCCTGGGATAGATGTGACTCGGACAAATATAGTTTTCGAGTTAACATTGGCTTTCAAGACATTTTCTGAATAACCCAGTCCAGCTTTACTTCCTCCAATTTTTCCCAAACAGAGCATACGGTCCAATTGCTTGGACCCAATTGAAAATTGTTTCAAATTATTGTGAGCAGCCTCAAGATCAGATTCAAGAGCCTTGATCTTTTCGGTAAATGAGCTATTCAATTTCTTAACTTTTTGAATTTTTGTATCTAACACACATTGAAGAGTTAATTTTTCTTTTTCTATTTTTGTCAGTTTATACTTTAACGATACATTAGATTTCTTGATCTGTAAGCATTCCTTAAACAATCTATCATAAGCATCCTGAAGGTCATTAAATTCAGCTTCTGACTTATTCTTAGAGTCAACGGATTGATTAAGATTTTCTTCTAGATGTTCATCATTTCCACACATCGAGGTCATAAAAGCCATAATTTGGCTAGGCCTTCATTAGTACATCTTTTAACATCTTCGTTATCGCTCAAGACCACATCAACTTTTAAGGCTTGATTTTGTTGGCGTTTAAAATTTGGACATTCAGCAGGACAATGGCTAAAACCATGACATTCATGACACTGAATCCCTTGATTGTTTTTTAGTTTGACATCTTGGATCTCAAGTTTGTCCTTCTTGTGGCTTTTAGGAGAAATCAAATTTTTTGAGTTTCCTTTTTGTTTGTTAGCTGATGCTTTATTTTTCTTCAAAAATTTTTAAAAATTCTTAACAAATAGAGCGAAATCTTCATCACTACATGAATCATCATCCGAGTCACGGTTTCTCTCTTCCCTAACAGATTTTAATGCAATAGATTTATTTTTTCTTGATTGGGAAAGTGTAAGCTTATAAGCTTGAAGAGAGCCAACAAGCTCTTCAATTTTCATTGTATCAAGATATTTACTTTCTTCGATTGCTGTAACTTTGGGTCTAAAGCATTAAGGAAGTGATCTAAGGACCTTTTAGACAATTCTATTTTTTGGAATTCTTTCTCCTAAGTTAAAGGTAGAATTTACAATGTCTTTCAACTTAGCATAGAATTCGTCAAATGTCTCGTTATTTTGCATCATAATTTCCTCAAATCTAGTAGTGGTGAGCATTTGTAATTTGAAATTTTTAACTAGTTTGGTTCCTTCGTGGGTAGTTTCAAAGATATCCCACGTTTCTTTAGCGGTTTCACACATTGATATTCATTTAAACTTTTCGGGGGATACAGCCATGAAAATCGCATATAGCCTCTTACTATTCCAATTACACAAATCAAGTTCTTCTTTATTCCACAAGGATAAGACTTTTGGTTCATCGCTTGTGGTGCTTCGAGGTGGAGTCCATCCAATTTGAATGCTAGCCCACACACGCTCATCCATCAATTTGAGAAAAGCTCTCATCCAAACTTTCCAATACGCATAGTTACTCCCATCAAAGAAGGGAGGCACGGATAGAGATCCACTCATATACATCTAGATTTGGGGTCGCGGATCGGGATGAATCTCTGATACCAATTAAAGGAAATTTTTCGTTCCAAATCACACAAAAGTTTTGACCCCTTGATAGATTAGCAGAAGTAATACGAAAATAAATATTCAATACATGTAAAGAATATTTCAATCTAAATAATATATATGATAACAACCATAAAGAGTAAAGTAATAAATAATAATAATAATAAGCGATAATTTTTTGTAACAAAAGAAAATCTCGATAACCACGGTTATCGAGTAAAACTCTCCGGACTTCAATGGCAGGGGAAGATATGTACTATGAAAATCAACTTATAGACTGGGTGATAACGACGCGCTAATCTAGTCAGCTCAATCCCGTCACGTGATCTCTACCAAGGAACTCATTGGATTTGCTCACGGTAACAAAACCGGATGTCTTCCGATCTTCACGTCAATATTCCCACACGAACTGTTGGAGCTCAGTTTTCACGCCTCCCACGTCACTCACGAGGGTTTGTAGGTTGGAAAGACGGAGTAGTCAAATGATTCGAGAAGAAGAGAAAGCTTTAGAAGATTAGCACATAGAAAGATGAAGCTTTCTCCAATGGGCACGATGTCTTGGTTCAAGGTAATGAAGTATAGCAATGGTAGCCTTTTGTGTCTCAGTTCTCTTTCTCAAAAACCCTGTTTTATAAAGAAGAAAGGCTCATCTATATAAAGGATTCCAAAACAAGTTTAAAATAAAAGAGCCGTTAGGGACAAAAGGGGCCCTGCCGCTGGAGTGCCTATCGGGCGCGTGGTAGGTGCGGGATAGGGTTTGGGGAATTCGTGCCCTGGCGCTCAAGCACCCAATTCTGGAAAACGCGCCTAGGTAGCACCGATGAGCACCCGGTTCTGGAAAACGCACCCGAATGGCACCTCGGGAGCTCATCGAGCACCCGGTTCTGGAAAGTGCGCCATGCTGGCACCACTTTTGAGAAGACACGGGACGAGTTATAGGAAGGCGTGAAAGTTGAGCATGTGACGATAACGGCCTTCGGGCATGAAACTGATGAAGATCTCCCGAGGAAATATGTTGTCCTAGATACCGAACGCTCCGATACGGTCATGGAATATACTAATACAAAATACAACTAACAATAAGAGTGTCATTTCTAAGATAAGTGAAATAGACTGCTGGTTTCATAGCAGAAGCCTAACGTCAAACACCTCAAGGCACCATAACATTAAGGCAAAACCCTTCTAGAAAGTAGAAAAAATTGGTACAAACAAATAAATTATGCAACAATCCAGTGAAATGTGAGGGAAATCCTCAATCCTAATCACTATCATAGCATAAAAAAAAGAAATGTGCAGTCTAGAAAGGTGAAACTGTATGTAGCCTCACCCTGGAAACAACCACCCTAGAAACTCAAGAGGGAGTTTCAGCCACACCATCGTGTTCAACCATAGAGAGGTTGTCAGTTGGTTTCAACCCCTAAGATTCATAAGATTAACCTTACCGAATAAAATGTTTACATAAAAACACATATATCAGTAATGGCGGCAATGCCTATGCTGGACAACAAAAATCCATTCTGACCAATCAACTTGTGAAAAAGAGCTGGTATCATTTACTCTCATGGAAGCTGGAGTTCATGAATTCAGCTCCCCCCACCCCCCCCCCTCCCCACCAAATGTCAATTTGTGCATGGAGAAATAAAAAGGATTGATTTCAATTAAAGCCAACACCATTCTATAATGTTGTATGCATTTTTTTCACACAAAAAAAAAATAAAAAAATAAACAGGAATATTCACAACCATGCAGCTCAAACTTCCTGGAGAAGTTGTAATTAGAAAAGAAATATGAACACCAGAAATAGAAAGCTTGTCTCATCTCTGTGATGGCATGCATTAGTATTTCATTAATCATCCATCAAGAAAGTATCCGAAAAAATGCATTCTGTTAGTTATCGCAATCCGTTACTCAATCCAATAGCTTTACCATCATCTATCCCAAACATGGAGGCCAAAGTTTCAACAGATTGGGATTATTTTCTTTCACAACTACAAAACTGATACTCTTTTGACAAAGAAATGAACGAAAAGAATGCACGTCATATAGCCAAGAATCACTGAATAGGATTTGTCATTATAACTACTCTACATTTCTCTTCCTCTTAACTCTAGATTTTGCAGTGACAATGCAACGCTGGAGAAGTATATTTTCACTTTCTTAATAGCCTAATGTTCGCAATTTTCTCCATTGAATCAGACAGTATAACATAATTCCATTTCAAGCATCAAAATCATGCCTCCGCACACACACAGTAAACTCTCAAAAAGCAATGTTCCTCGATTACCTCTAATTTGAATGCCAAATCAAAGAATTAGCGGATACTTCTCAGCAAAGGAAAGTATATTTGTGCTTTAAAGCTAACCAAAGCAACAAGTTAAACAGAGGGGGGGGGGAAAGAGGAAGAAGTAGAATACCGGCGAAATCGGTGACCTTATCAAACTTGAGAAGAGCAGTGACCACAAAAAACACAAACTGATAACCAATCTGCAAAGATAACAAAAATGCAAGCAGAAAAGAAAGAATTAACTCGCTCACAGAACAGGAAAATCAAAGCATGAAGGTCCAGAAGGATTACTGTGACGATAGCAGTGAGCGCTAAGAAATGGGAGTCGATTACTGTCCCCATGATCGATCTCCCTCTCTCTCGCTATCTTCTATAGATAAAACTGAGTCAGATTCTGAATTCATATATATACATGAGCTTAAAAGTGAAACTTCAGTTCGGTCCACATGTAACGCCACCCTGTTCCACCAGATAGTTTGTGGTGGTTATTTGAACACGGCTGCCACCGAAATCGCGGAAACTTAGGCAACAAGTGAGGCAAATTTTGCAAGAAAAAGAAAAACTGGATTAAGACTCTGACTCCCTTTTTATTTCCTGAAATTAAATCCAAAACATTATCATTGAAATCTAAAAATAGAAGCAACATTACTTATAAACTCACTTGTATAAGTATGGATCCCACTTTATTTTATTCTTTTTTTCTCTTTTATCCCTCTTTTCATACTAATTTTGACAATGTCGATAAAAATAAATATAAATATTTTTCCACTATTTTTTTAAAGATAATTATACGTGATAAATATTTTTTTATAATATTTACTGATAAATATATGAATTATAATTTTCATATCATTTTCTAGGAGCCTTTGGATAGNTATTAATTTTAAAAATATAAACTAAAAAGTGTTGAACATTTTGTGAATACGTAAATTTATCTTCAATTAAAAGAATATTTCCTTCGTTTGAAACATGACTTGTACGCTTGTTATTAGAATCGACCTAAGATTGGCCCGTGGAGAGAGTGTTTCTGGTTTAACCATGGTTTTTGAGCAAATCATGGGGGTTTTGTAGCAAAAAATAAAATAAAATAAAATAACCATTAAACCTAAACCGAATTTTTTGGGTATTTTGACTTAATTAATTTTCACCCTTTTTCCTACAGATTTGGCTGTTTGGACAAACAGTTCAGTCAAGTAATAATAACTCTCCTTGTCAATCTTTTTAAACTGTGGAATGCATCCCAAACAGTCCTCCAGTGAGAAGCTCATATTACCTGATAAGAATTGCAGCAAATAGCCAAAACTTCCTCGGAGAAACATCAAGGTGCAGAAGATCAGTTATGTTCGGACGGCAAACCTATGGAATACATTATGTCTGCTCCGAACTGGTGGAATCATTGGGGCGGCCTTATCTTGGTTTCACTGTCACCCAACTGCAGCAATACGCACATATCTTCACCGCTAGCATTCCTCAATGCAGAAAGGTTTTCGGATACCTTGTCATCCTGATCTTCTTTTTGATGCAACTGAGACGGGCTGACAAAGCTAGGGATGAACTGATGCTCGATGTTTGGACCTTCCTTAACCCTTTCTTCCAAATAAATCTCGACTTGCATCGATGGTGAATTCATGTCCGGACCAGACGGGCCATTGTCTATGGGGATATGCTGGATCTCTAGTCCCAGAGATTCAAGTTCTTCTCGCTTTTTGTCAGGAGCTGATGAGCCCCTCAATGTAGAATTCACTGCTGTTGCCAAGGCAGCCCTGTGTTCTTGCACTGCAGCTATAATCACGTGCAACACGTATATGAGAGACAATCGCAAGACCCCCGAGTGCTAAATGTCATATTTTACCCAAATCTCCTACTTAAAAATATATATTCCATTTCACGGCAATGGATAATATATATTCCCATAATATCTCTGTGCAGTTCAAACTTTAAAGTGTTTATTTATGATTCCTTTGTTACCTTAGTATTTGCTTGTGCGCTGATTATATTTATGTAAAACTGAAGTAAAAATACAAATAAGCTTATTGGCACTTGCCATCACTACTTTGTCCAAAATAACTTTTGGCTTAAGGAAGAAGTCCAAAGTCTTTTTTCTTTTTTTCCGGGTTTGTTCTATAGTAAATTGAGTTGTTACGTTCTAAAGGAAATGCCTCAAAGTTCAATGGCTTAGAAATCGTCTTTAGTAGGAGATTCCTATGCTTTAATGTTTTTTATGAATATCTGCAAAACAAGAAAGCTAAATGATACGTGATGAAATGGAAACGAATTAAACACGACGGACTTCCTTCAGCACAGCCTTTGAGAAAGCATGTACCTTTAAGCCCTTCATTGTCGGTGATGAGCTCAAGTTCAAGCAGATTGAGAAGGCGGCCTAGATCAACCCCACTGGTCCAGTTTTCTGGAGATTGGCCAACTTTTAGCTTAAGTTGCCCCCGATTAGCAGCTCCACCCCATATGATACCAATCGGTCGTGGCTTCTCATTCTCGACTGCTAACAAAATCAGGCTTCCAATGTCTCCTTCATAATCAAATGCTTGATGGTTCTCACCCACAACAAGAAAATCTGTCAAGAAGCATATCCCTTTCTCATCATTGTACTCAAAAGCATATGCTAATACAATCCCAGTAGTCATGCCAGAACTCCTTCCAACTTTCATCACCCGTTTCCCAATAATGCTACTAATTGAAGACTGCAATTCTATTTTCATGACATCCCCTATCTCTCCAATCCTTTTGACAGATGTAGTTATTCTAGACATGTCAAAATCATCAGCAAAAGAGATGAATGCTCCATCTGCTCTCACAAACGTCTCTGCACATGTACCGAATGAATAGAAAGAAAATGATTAACACGATTATTCAGCAAAAAGCTCACAGGCAAACATCAAATAGTTGAGCACCATGAATTGAGTGTTTCAAAGTGCAGAAAACCTGTAAAAGCTTCACGGAGGTGAAGTGATACTAGGACCAAACTTCATATCAGAATAAACAATGAGAACAGAAAACATGAGTTCCATCACTCACAACTCAAAAGAACTTTGAGAGTGGTTATTTAACATAAATGATCAGGGTCAAGCAACCATTTTAAGCCTCATACAGGAACCCAGGTTTCTATTGGCAGTTTTGCAGAGAGTACCTATACCTCCATTTTCCACATTTTAGGTGTACTATATTTTAGTGCAGCAATGTTGCCGTCAAAGTGTCCCATTGTGATATCAATGCACAACACCTCGTTAATCTTTAACAAGACATCTCAAACTAGCTGTTGACAGAGCTTAAAATATGTGTAAGAATGGACTAGAGACCTCTCAAGTGGTAATTGATGTCCATCAATTGCATATCCTTAAATTCATTTATGACAAATGACAGATCACATGAAATACAGTGATGGATAAAGACAAACTAAATAAAACTTGGAACATTAATGGGTAGAACCTTTATTTACAGCTCTTGCTTCAGTATTTCTCTCACAACACCATGGGGCCTAAAAGACTATTTCAGCATGAAGGGTCTATCAACTTCCAGAAATAATTATAGGGCTTCTAGGAAATTCAAGAATCTTTCAAATGCTTAATTAGAGCTACTCAGTTTCCCTTGGGACCACCTGAGTATTTGAGTTGAAATTTCAATGGACAGTTCTTAGGGTTCACATCTTAATGGAATGAGGTGTATAGAGTATTATGTGTCGTGAAGAGCTAGTGCAGCAAATGGCCCAGCAGTCCCCGATGGACAAAAATAATAAGAGCTACTTAAAAAAAAGAAACACTTATTCGGTCCACATTAACTAAACAAAACAAACTACACTAGCTGGAGTCACAATCACATTACCTGGGTTCATTCCTGCAAAGATGCCATACCAAACATCGTCTGTGATAAACGATGTAGCTCTCTCTACTGCACCCAGATACACCCCAGGTCCAAGCGATGGTGGCAATGGATGGAACATCTTCTGATTAGGATAATCTAAGTCAACAGCAACATGCCGGTTTGTCAGGAAGCCAACTTGGCGATTGCCTGTTTGGCTCCGTACAATAGCACCTAGTGTCCCATAGGTTTCTTGGCTTGCCACCTTAGATAAAAAAAAAAAAAAAAAAAACACAGTAGAATGACCCCCCACAATGTCAATGCAGAAAGCAAATAACTTTTTTAAAATAATATCTGGAGGAGAAAGAAAAACTACAAGAACAAACAATAAACACATTAACAAATTTTAAATAGAACATAATGTCATTGACAGGACTTGAAAAAGTATCTCCAAGTAGATCATATAAATAAGTCTGCAGCCAATGATAATAACTTCAAATAAACATTGCATTAACATTCAGTCATGAGAAAAACTTTGCTGCACCATAAAACTATTATGCATCCTCAAGCCCAAAAGTAAGTGTGTATCCACAAATTAATGGCAGAGTCCTTGACCGAGGAGCAGCAGAAATGATCAGATAGTTATGAAGATCAAATTGCTTTGAAGGAAGACAAGTTTTTGATAAAGGGTTGTTGCTGACAAATATACAGGTCTGACTGTCTGAAGCTTCTGGGGTAAAGCCTAATGCAATCTACAGATCAGATACTACCATGTTGTTAAGTGGGAACAAGTATATCAAGTAGAAAAGTATGTGGAATTAAATAAGCATGCAAGTTTAGAAGGTTAAATATTCCTTACTTCGTAAGACTCAGTTCTCCATTTCTTTCTGAGGTTTTCCCACAAGTTTCAAAGCCTACAGCTAAGAAATATGATATTCTCTTCTAAGATCTTTGTTTCTATGAGGGAATATATAGAGCATTCAACAACACTATCATCATCAATAATGCCACAAGTCTCACTATGTAGGTCGATGTTGAGATCCTCGGCTCATTTAGATCACCACAAGGCAACGTCCCCAAAATGTTGGAGGGAATCAAGTAATTGGTCGATCAAGTTCTTCATCAGAACCTCCATTGTTCATCCAATCTTTCCAAGTCCGCTCATCCCACTTCTAGTATGTCCATCCACAACCAAACCACTCTCTCTCACAGGTGCAACATATGGTCTACATTACGAGACAACAACAAAGTCATCTTGACTGATCGTCCCACATCTCATCTTCTATGAGAGCAATTTCTAGTTTACTATATGCAAACTCATTTCTTACTTTATCTTATGAACTACTACTACTCATCTATCTTAATATTCACACTTCAATTGTACTAGGATTATGTATAGAAGTTCCTCAATAGCCAACAACAAAACCCATAAAACATAGCTGGTCTTAGAATAGCCCAACACAAAAGTTGCTATAAATTTTTATCTATGTGATCGCATCATATGTTTTATGCAATCTTCCTTCTGAAAACCCTAAATGAACTAGGTGCAGAGCATCATGATACTAAACATTCAATAGGGAACAAGAAAACTAATGAAAACTTCATATGCATGAATCAATGTTTAAGAGAGATCCACTTGAAGAATGCATTCCAGAAGCAGTTAAAGAAGCTATTTTCAATTAGATATGGCTATAAGTTAGAATCAAACTTTCACTCTTCCTATCCCTTGGGCTCGGATTAGCTCAAAATGTACCTCTTCTGAGATCTGAAAAGATCTAAGCAGAGCAGTGGCACACGCAACAATAACCCCTAGAAGGAACACTGGAAAAGGTAAAAGAAAAAGGTAATCTCATATACAAAATGGAGACAAAAATGGAGTAATAATTTATGATGTGGCATTAAACTGGGACATGAAATCCCTCCCCCTGAAAAAATGTGTTGTTCCAACTAAAATGGCAAGTGGCTACAAGCACAAGTTATATTGAATTAGAGTCAATACTTTGTGAGACAAATGCTTAAGGATTCAAACAAAACAAATTGCCCAAAATGGGTATTGTCTAGGCGCACAAGTTGTTTCAAATTAAAGTCAATCTTTTACCCCACATTTGGTAGCCTGGAATAGAAATTCTATTCCGGGCTAATTCCACAGGAATTATAATTCCCGTGTTTGGTTGCGAAATAAGCCGGAAATAAATATTCCCGAGGAATATTTATTCCCGGATTCAAAGGGAAAAGTATTACCTAAGGGATATTGGTATTATTTATTCCTAGTGACTTGAGAATTACAATTCTCGCACAACTTTTGTAATATTTTGAAATTATTGTTGTTGAGGAATATTTATTCCCGGATTCAAAGGAAAAAGTATTACCTAAGGGATATTGGTATTATTTATTCCCAATGACGTGAGAATTACAATTCTCGTACAACTTTTGTAATATGTTGTTGTTGTTGTTGTTACACATTATTATAATAATTATTATTATTNTATTAGGTATTTTTTATTCCTGATTAGGGAGGAAAAATAATTCCGACCCAATAATTTTATTAACCCAATTTTACCGCTTATTATTACTATTATCATTATTATTATTATCATTATTCCCATCTTATTCCTCATATTATTTTACGAATCAAACAATGAAATACTAATTCCGACATTATTCTATTCCAATAACCAAACATGAGAAAAACAATTTCAACTCTATTCTCATCCTATTTTATTCCCTGGAATAACTATTCTATTACCACATTATTCCATTCCAACAACCAAACGTACCGTTAGTGAAGCAAATGATTAAGGTGTCAGGAAATCATCAGTTAACGTTTACAGGAAGTGGAAATCAGTGGCTGAACTGCACAGTCTTCTTTCAGAAATCAAATGAGAGAGGGAATGGGTACCATATAATTGCATATTACATGCCCATTTGTTGAGGACTAACATACTCAGAATTATCAGAAGTGGACAGAGCTAAGACTGCCTTGTGATGCAGGATGTAATGGAGGAGATGATTATGTTGACTACCAAACTCATCTAACAGACGTCAGTTGGCAGATGATATTTGCACCATCACGAACAGCACTTCTCCACAAGTCAGTTCCATTGGTATATGAACTTCATTGCCATTGCTGCTGCCATAGTCCCCCAAAGCGCTAATTCAAACTCTTTTGGTTTCATTATACACATCCTTCTCTTCCACTCTATCCTACTAACAATCAAAGCTCTCCAACCATCCAAGGGTGATAAAAGCCTTACTACCTCATCTAACTATCTTCCTACGTCTGTCCTGGACTGCTCCAGGTGCCTCCAATGATGAAACAAAATATCAGCCTAAAAATATCCAATTCTGAGGCCATCAACACAATAAGACCCACTACAACATTAATAATTTTTGTAACTGCACACAATAGACCTATTTTTCGTTTACTTCGTGGCATTATCAAATAATTGTGATACTGCCGTCACGTAATGGTCTCATTAATTGTATTTGGCCCATAGAATGCATTTGAAAATATCAGTAATGATTTTAGCACATTTCACTATCATAATACAAAGATTCACTGAGGTCATGTGCACACAAAAGTAGTATTATACAATTTAACTACTCAAAAAATCATAAAAATATTTTTGCGTTATTACCATTTTTTATTTTAAATTAAATCATAGCAAATCTAAACATTAGAAACATTTTAAGAGTCCTACAAAAAACCCAAACAGGATGGCAAGGACAGCCAAGGCACGTTACACCATGTTGTGATACGTTAACGCTGAGAATATATATTTCAAAAACATACATGCACATGTTTCGTACAGTTGCATGTATTGTTGCAAATGGAAAAGTTCTTTTACATACTTTTTAAGTATGTTTTATGCAAAAATTTTCAATACTGAAAACTAGTTTTCACTCATAGTAAGGCAGATGACAGGGGCTCAACAATATGATGCAAAATTTTCTTCAGAAATTGATCATCCACCATTCACATGACTAGTTGAAGTAGCTATAGGTCCCACATACCACTTGCATTAACTACCCATATCAGTGTTTTCATTATCACCACAATACATCCAATGCCATCTTTGTCACAATACAAAGAACTAAACTTTTGTTAGTTTCTAACGGCAGAGGACATTTTTCCATGCATGGTACTTGAATAGATCAGAGAAAAGTATAAGGACCCGATTCAGATAGGCAACTCACATTGAGAAACAAATTAATAGCTTTTCCTTTCAACAATATATCTGCCAAAGGGGGCATTGGCTTAGGTACAATACATGGTTCAAACAGACACCTCACAAAAATAAACCCCCATAAAGAAGCATGAGAAACATTCCACAATACTTAATAGGAATAGTAAAACTCACAAAACTATTGGATCTTATTCTTGGTAAGATGCTAATATTACTTAAAGAGAGTTGGTTGCTCCGAAGGCAGTAGAGGAAAAAGAATAAACATGGATAGAAATGCAGATGACTCATGTCAAGCTTCACAAAATGATTTTTTGAAAGTGATGAAGGAAAACTCTAGTTTAAGAAGATAAAATAGGCAAATTCCCTCAAATAAAATGAAGAAAGTAGATTCAATTAGTACCTGAGAACCTGATCCTACGCATGGATCACTCCCTCGTAGATCATCCACAATCTCAGCGTACAACTGCTCCTTGGCTGCAGGCTCAGAAGCACCAAAGTAAGAAAATTCTACAACATCAACATCGCACCATACTCCTCCTGGTCCCTGGTAGATGGGTGTGAAAGTCATCATATCTTCGAAGTAAAATGCTTTTTAAAACCAGGCATGCTAGCACAAAGGAGAACAACCCTGTTTCAAAGGAAAAGCAAACCCACATACACAATTGCATTGTCACGCTGAAGCTAATCTATCCTCACTGATTATACTTCCTTTGTTAACAACAGCAAACATGGATGTGGGTAAAAGGTAAAACTTGAGAATATGATAAACTTTACCTCCAAGACAGAAGGTAAACACTGGATAGGACTGAGCCATTGCTTGTTAACTTTTCTAGAAACAAAGACTAGGATGGCTGGTATGTCAGTCAACAAACCCCGGCGGATACGAAAGCCAATGGCCGTTCCTAGGCTGTAACAGCGCAATATTTTGCTATGAAATGCCCTTATAGTCATGAGTTCAAGCAAGGTTGTTGCTTGCTTCCCCTTAAGCAATGCACCACGTGTTTCAGGTGGCACTCCTTTCTGAAGGTTTGCAAAATAACTTGTTCTCTCTTCGGCAGCATTATTCAATCGACTAGAGGTGGGCCATGAGAAGTAAGCAGCATTACTTTCAGAATGCTGTCCAGCTGATGCAAACATCAAAGTTTTAATGGACTTAAAGAAAGCAATTAGCGATGGTTACAACAGTTCCTGTCAAGATTATGTGCTGATTCCTTTGGCGGGTGGAACCACAGAAATAACTCTGCTTACCCTGCTCTGGTATATCATTCAGCTTCCTAAAACATACAATAATACCTCTTAAGTTCCCATGTACTTAAATGCAGCAGAAAGGAGTACACTTAATCTAACCTGCTCTGCAACTATCCAATAAACAAATGTATATCAATATTTAGTCTTCCAATAAAAATCCAGTCAAGACACCAGATCCTCAAGGATAAGAAAATAACAATTCAAAGCAAGAGATACAATGAACATTTAGTCCAAAGCTTTCCTTGCAAGCCAAAGGTACAACGTGAAGACACTATAGAGAACGACAAATACCGTAACATATGCACGGAGAAAATACAAAGGACACATTGGCATTGAGCGGGAAACCCTATATTTTGCTTTAATCATACTGCAAAGTTTTCTTGGGCATCAAGGGTAAGAGATGAATGAAATGCATGGAAAATAAGATTTTAAACGGAAATCAACAATTGACATCTAGAGAAATTCCAGACCAAAGTAAGACGCAAAGCGATCTATTGAGTTCAGACCAAGGACGCAAATTTCAAATACTAGTTTTAGTATTATTCTTGTTCATTTTCCTTTCGAAAAAAAGGGGTTGCATTTTAGCCGAGGAGGCAGAAAAATCAGGAGAAATTGAAAAAACAACAGAATTGAAACCTTCCAAGATGATAAGCAAATCACACATGGATGATTATTGGGTGGAATAAGAGGGGGGAGTCCCAATTAGACTTAAAAGAGTGGTTTCCAGCTACTTGAAAAGCATAAAACTATAAGAAATTCTGGGTCGTCATTGCATGGATTAATAAAAACAGCTAAAAAAAAACCTCTAAGCAAGGCAATGAAAAGATCACATATAAGACACACCACCCAGAATCTTTAACCAATTAACCATAACCACCATGGAGAATGAAACAGGCAAGGCTATTAACATCTTTAAGAAGCAAAAAGTGCGCATCCCAGGAATGTTTTTTCAAACAACAAAAAAAAATACAAAAAAAGGAGGGAGGGAGGGGGCCGTGACATCGTGGCAGAGGAGAAGGGCAAGAGACCATACACTTCTTGAAGAGTTTTGATGCCCTAAAAGAACTCAATAAAATTCACGCATTTTACTGAATTGAATTTCGTGACAGTCTGAAGAGGGTGTGAGAGAGTGCCCATCTGCGTCCAACAGCAGATGGTTTGCCAGAGTCTAGAAAATGGTTTGTACCAAAAACGAGAGATACCCTCAAAAGGAGAGATGATTCAGAGCACAGTAAGGATGCTGTTAGTTTCTTTTCTTTATTTCAAAAATCATTTAATTCAAAAAAAAAAAAAATCTTAGCAGTCCTAGAAGATTCCAAATCCCAACTAATTTGAATAATTTATAACAACTTATGAAAAATTTTAATCAATTTTTTATTTTATGTTTTTCAAAAATATT
>JAODPA010085721.1:0-25016 GCA_025585075.1 Nepenthes mirabilis
ATTATAATTAATATATGTTATTAAAATAAAAATTAAATAAAAGCTATTTGAATGTCAATGTTCTCAAATTAGAGAGAGAAAGTGTAGGACCCTAGATAGAGAAAATCTCTGACAAATCCAAGCTCTCTCCGCCTCCTCCTCAATTCTCGTTTAAAGAGAGACCCCCCTCCACAGCAGTTCTTCCCCAAATTTGCTCATTCAGAGTGCGAAATCCGTTTCCCCATACGCAAAGAGGAAACTGTCGGATTTGGCTTATTCGTCTGCTATTGATAACAGACGTCCAATGGCCGCGCTCTCTCTCTCCATGCCACCCCTCCTCTGCTTTCTCGTTTGTCAATTTGGAAGTTTTGGGATGGTGTTTCTCACTTTCTGTATTCGATTCCATTTGAAATTCGACGGAATCTGATATTGAGATCGAATCTAATCACTATATTGTGGTCACCTTTTGTTTTTCAAATTATTGGTACTATATCTTGCTTTCACCCGAAGTTCAACTTGAATCTTCTTTTGTATTTTTTTGGATATATTTTTTTTCCAGAATCCCATCCCAAACGCCTGTATTTAGAAGAAAAAATGGGGGCAAATTTCCGTTGAGAATTTGAGAGAGCGAGCTGTTACACAGCAATTATTAAAGAGCAGAGGAAAAGCAAAGAAAGTAATTGAAGAAGCCGAGAAGATGGAACAGGGCGGTAACGGGGACAGAGACAACAAAAAGCTGGAGGATCTGCATGAAATAAGCTTTGAGATGCAACAACAATGGAGGATGGTTTTGGATGAAGTTTCCGTGCCATCTGGAAGGCCTCTCAAGAAGTTACGCTTCCCCGAATGGCAAGACACGCTTCAATCCTACCCTGCTTTCTTAGCCCAGCAATCGCCCTTACTTTCTATCCCTCTAACGACTTCGTCGTGGTCATCACCGTCAATTTCTTCCATCCTTCAGCCTCATCATTCTTCAAAAATTACGTTCCCATTTGCTTTTGACGAGCCTTCAAATTCGAAGATCATCCCCAGTCAACTTCCGACCACAACACAAATGACATTTCTCAGGCCGACGGCAGCGCAGTTTTTTCATCAGCCTCAGCAACATATGATCTCTTTCGCGCCACGGCATCAAGAATACTGCGCTTATCCATCGCAACAACAGCAGCAGCAGCAGCTTCAGTATTGGAGTGAAGCGTTGAATTTAAGCAGGAGAGGAAGAAAGCCGACGATGTTCAACGGACTAGAACAAGATGGCGGCGGCGCTTTATTCCGATCACCGGCGGTCCCGCCTGTTTCGAGTACCAAGCTTTACAGAGGAGTGAGACAACGGCATTGGGGGAAATGGGTAGCCGAAATTCGCCTCCCACGGAACAGGACTCGCCTCTGGCTCGGCACATTCGAAACGGCCGAGGATGCCGCACTGGCGTATGATCGCGAGGCCTTTAAGCTTCGAGGGGAGAATGCTCGGCTTAATTTCCCAGAGCTCTTCCTCAATAAAGATGTCCCAGTTTCATCGTCGCATTCTTCAGCCGCTCCTCCTCCTGCTAACCAGTCGGCCAAACAGACTCAACAGTTTCCAGAGAGCCTTAATTTGCAAGCTGGGCCATGGCCATCGCCATCGCAACCACACCCATTTCCACCAACGCCCAGAGAGGGGGTTCCGGAGGAGATTTCAGGTGTGGGGTCGAGGGAGATTACAGTTACGGGCGGCGATAAATTCCACGAAGCTGGGGAAGGTGCTTCAGAGTTGCCATGGAGGGAAATGATGACAGAGGCGTGGTTGAATTCATTTCCAGATGATTGGGGTCCAGGCAGCCCTGTTTGGGATAATCTAGAAGCCACAAGCAATCTGTTCCTGCAACCCAATCTTGGTTTTCTGAATTTAAATCAGCAGGAATTCAATGATCTTGATGTTCAGAAGCAAAGAGAAAATCTGTGTTCTTCTTCATCTTCCCCCCCTTCATTTCCCATGAGGCCTTCTTTTTGGAAGGATCAACACTAGGCCCAACTATACCTCTCTCTCTCTCTTCCCCTCTCCCCATCGACCGTTTTAGACAATCCTCAAGATTCTTTATCGTGCTGCTGCGCCAAGGCTATTCTCGCTTTACTTTTGCTAGGTTCCTTCTTCCGTTCTTTCTGCGCCTTGCATGTCTTCCTCTTCTCTGTCTTTCTTCTTCACCTCTTTGCCTCTCACTGGTTGCAGGTTTTTCAAGGAAACAACCAGTGTCTTTTGGAGGTTCTCCTCCTCTCCCTGTTAGGCTTCGTTCAATCTTCAACCAGCTGCTACATCTTTCAGCTTCTTTCACTTTGAAAACAGCTTTACACAGCCACGCCCTTCATTTTCTGCTTCTAGGCTGCTTATTTCAGGCCTTACGGCAGCAGTAAGGACCACTCCATGCATTAGGAGGCGCCATGCTTAATCAATGGTAGTACATGTTCACGTACTTTTGTAGCGTTGTATTCGGCATGTAGCACCAGCTGCTGTTTCAATTTGTCAAATGGGCCACCAGACCAGAGACGAGACACATTCCTTTTAGGCTTCTTGGCTGGTCCTCAGACCAATCCACATTTCATTAGGAAGCCATATAAAAATTATGTAATAGTCTCTTTCAAATAATAGAAGTTGTTGCATCTTATTTGTGCCTCAATAGAAAGAGTAAATTTCATTAAGGCAGCAGAATTATTTTATTATGATTTGAAATTTATTGGTTTAAAAAACAATGATGCAATGTTATGAGTATGTACACCTTATATTTTTTAAACTTAAAAATAGGAAAATTTTGTGCATTATGCTTACTCTTTTTTAGTGCTTTGGCATAATCTTTTCCATCTTTTGCATTTATTAAGTTGTATGCCAGCTCCTCAAATTGTTCATTTGAACAATGCCAGTGGCCATATTCGTTCGACATCTATAAACACGGAACAATTGGGTAGACGGAATTATCCTAAGGACCTCGTCCGTTACAACGTAGCTTTTCGTTCCACAAATAGCATGGCTATTTTAATATTTTGCCCCCTTTTTTCAAATAACTTGATCTACTTATCAATAAACTTGAGCATGTTGTTCATATTATGGTTTGTTGTTTCTGCACACAAACAATGACACTAGTAAACAACTATGAACATATGGAGTGATTGACCAAAGATCATATGTGGTGAAGAAATTATTTATAAACTTACTAGTCTAATCTCATAGGTCATTGAACATTGATAACGACAATATTTATTGTTTGGAAAGAGAGAAGAGGACGATGTTATGCAAAAGCTTGTTTAAGTTATATACGTAGTTCTAAATTACTCTGAGACTAATACAATATTCTAAGTTTCTATATCTAATATTATGAATATTATATATGTTCATTATTTTTAGGTGATTTAATTATCACTCTGACATTATTATTACAGAGTTTTTCAATAGTATTGTCTACAAAATATGAAATTAATCGAATTCCTTTTAAGAAGAAAATATTTGATTCATAAGCTTAAATCTCACCATGTAAATGAAGTTAAAGATCTTTTCACTGTAAAATTACATTTTTTAATAGTGCAATTAATCAACAAACAAAGCATACGACTATTTTGGGCCCCACGAGATAGTTTTCTTGGTTTCATAGAGTGAAATAGTCCAAGGGATGGTCCAACTTTCTCCCTTCAAGTTTGGCTGCTGCTGGCCGGTTCCAAGGGATGGTTGTGTGGCTGCCCATTTTCGTCGTTGTCACCCATTTTTATACGGCTATGGACTTTTTGTACATTGAATATTTATTTAATATATTCTTTCTTACTTATCAAAAAAAAAAAAAAAGGAAAAGAAATAGCCTAAGAACAGAATTTAGGATTTTATACGTCCATTTAGACTGCTGAGACAGAGATCGACCACCCCTCTTAAATCTTCACCCAATATTGGCATTTTGATGAAGTATAAGGAGCTCTAGATCTTGCAACTTCTGTGAAAATCTCAGAAGCTCAGTGCACTCACCAGCACAGCATTCACTCGCTTTAATTCCTCCAAAAAACCCAAAAGAGGAAGAGTCCAGGGGTCAATTTTGCCAAACAAGAAAATTCTAAGAAACTACTGCAATTTATTTAATAAGCATATAATTTTCTTTAGATGCTACAACGTGTCATCTCATTCATTAAATCATTCTTTTTTTAATATATATTTGGGCATCTTGACATGGGGATGATAGATGCCCTTCTATCTTCTTAGATAGCAATTCTTATCTGGGAATCATTATCCCAATTCATGGATTAGCAACCCTTCTATTCTGGAATATTAAAGAGATATGGCATTAAGAATGTCCATTGACATTATATTAATGTCGAATGATCTAATCCTAGAATTTATTAGCCTACTAATTCTTCGTGATGGGTAATTGATAAGCTGCACCACTCGTCAGCAGGTGAGGCTATTCACGAGCCAATGAGATCATAATCATGTTTTCTTATTTGCAACGGCACCGTGAAGTATCAGAGCTGAACTGTGTGATAAGACAGAAAATGGCCAAGCATTAACTCCCATGAGAATCGGTTCTTTTTCTGTTTCTTTATTCGTCGAAGAGATAACATCTCCCATAGTCACAGCTAAACTTGCATTGAGATAAGTCTTCCAAAGGGGAAATTTGATTTGTCTTTGGTCAATAAAAAATACTACAAATTTCAAATTGCAAGGAGCACTGATCCATTCTTAAGCTCTTGAAATCTAATTTGAATGATGAAGAAATACATGATGTCTTTTCCTTCGTGGATCTTGAGGATTATGGGAAGATAAGAGTACATGGAAATAAGTGTTTAGAGCTAATAGTCAGTTTGTGATGCTGAGGGGGACTGTTGCTCAGAGGCTTAGTAGTACAAATAGAATTCAGATAGACTTAAAGTGTTCAAGGAGCCTACCTCTTGTGCCCAGAAGGGATGCCGATGGAAACGTAGTGCACAAGCCAAACAGACATTTAACTAATTTGTAAGGTGTCACCTTTTAAGGCAGACTTAATCCGAATGATCAACTACTCCGCCGGACAATAAAAAGATAGAAAATTCAAGAGCAGAGCCGCTATACATGATGCACAATGAAAGTTAGGACTGCTGCTGTTTTGGAGTCAATTTTCTCGAGGATTTTCCAGCCACATGTAACTGAAAAAAAATACACTAGTATCCATAGTTTTATTTCCACAACTACGTGAGTGCTAACCGAAAGCAACCCGACCCTTTGCAAAGAAAATGAGACCTCTAAATTGTATGTCATTTTATGCCTACTGAACCAGTTTAAAACTCATCATTGCTGAGGGCAATGGGTAAGCAGAGGTGCAGGATAAATCAGCAAAACCACACAGTAAAATGTCAAATATGTATCTATCAACATATTTGTTCTATGAACAGAAAAAACCTTTGTGGATCTCAGCAAAGGAAAGAGAGATAATTGAATTAAGGATTTTATGATATTTCCTATTTTATCCTAGTTAATTGCGTTAGGAACCCCTGAGGCGCCCAGTGTTTCAACTGCAGATACTGAAGTACACTACGAACTATAAAAATCATATTTCTGCATATCAACTACTAGTAAATTACGTGACCCTAATATACATCTACATTCCGATGTTTGGCTTCTCTCACTAACAGTAGACCAGCACATCACGCTGATCACAAACTAACTACACTGAGTCAATCATTGCCCCAATTACTTACAGCTAACATACAATTTGATAGAAGCATTAAACAACTGCAGGATGTAACATTATGAAATCTGCAGTATGCAATCACTACAACCCAACTTTACCACAATGACATTACAACTCACAGGCTCCAAGGCAACATCTCCTTTTAATTACCAGCCACCTAATTGTCCCACAACAACAAACTAGACTTTGGACCTCCATCATAAACCATCAAATCTTTCACTATCATACCACAGTGCTTAATGAGACATCAATACCTGACACATTCACAAAACTTTGCTCTCAGTAGAACTGAACTGGAGCGATCATGAAGCATTTCATTAGTGAATCTCACCAGCCCCTATTGCCTCCAGTCAAGAAAAAAGAACAAACTCGCATTCATTTGCATGCCTAATATTTACTTAGTAGAAATTCCAACCTCAAGTAACTTTGGCTTTCAATATTTACCACCACACGGTATACAATGCAGATCTCTCTTTTTTCAGGAAATTCTTCCAAGTGTTTGTACTTATTAGCTCCCCAAAAAATTTTCCAAAACGAAAAATTGAGATAACTGGTGACCCTCTGCTTAGATATCTCCCACCCCAACAAAGAAATGTTCACCTCCAACAGAAAATAAGCCTAACAAAAATTTCCATAAGGAAATTTTGAGATAAGTGGTGACCCTGACTTAGATCTCTCCCCTTCCTGCCCCCACCACAAAACAAAAAAGGTATTCCGCCTCCAAGCACATAACAACAAAAATTTGATGTACAAGCCAGCGGCACAATCAAAAGGAAAATATGCATATAACAATACCGTAACAACATTTCATATCAGCACCGGCAACTCTTGACTAGGCTTAACCTCCAACTACTAGTCAGAGAACGGCAATTTAATGGACACTCAACTATGTTGGGAACATTCTTCAAGAGATTTACAAGAAAAGTCTTAATTCCCTGCATAAGGAGGAGTGATGCGCTCATGCATATTCATAAAAAAACTCATGCTACTGGTTCTTGTCCCTGTTTTAGTGTCTACTATCCAATTATTTAAAGGAATACCATGAGTTTGGTTTCGCCTAGCTATTTATTTACAGCTACAATAAGACAAGTATTCTCATGCCATACACGTTTATGAATAAAATTACATTTAAGAGGCAGAGTCCACCATAATTCTCATAAAACAAAAAATTTAGGGTAGCACGCTAGAAAACCAAGAACATCTACATAACATGTTAACTAAATTAAAAACATCAGACGTCATGCAATAGGAGATTTATATCGCCTTACTACAATAACATAACTAATAAAGGGCAATAAGAAAGTATTACACTCCAAGCCTTCACATAAACAAAAAGGAGAATGAAGGAAAAAAAATGAATCTTTGGCCTGCCAATATATACCTTCAACCAAATGCATATGGATTGAGAGACCATTCCATTGACAAATCACCAATACTGGAACGCTGCATGTGCCTACTCCATTTGCTCCCTACAGTAAGAATGAAGTGATCATTACTTTATAGGTAGCACATTGATTATTACAATGGTGGCAATTGAGTCATAGAGCTTAATCTCAGGCCTTAAATGAACTTATCACCATGATTAGTCATGAATCATGAAAAGTCAGAAGAAGGCATATCCCGACTCATGCTTCTTCTCCACTGTAATAATTTCATTTTAGCAACTTGTTCAGAAGATGAGGGATCAAATAGCATCATCTGGGTAGACTAAACAAATGGTATGTACCCCTTCATGATGGATGTAGAAGCCCAAAGACCTTGATCCTGACAATTCTGCTGAGAATCGTATGAGGGGACTATTCATCCCAGACAAAGAGAAAATTTGTAGTTTAAAAGAAGTTTGCACGACTTATAGGTCCAACTTGAAACCTATAAAAGTACAGGGAAAACCAAAAAAATTTGAAGCAATTGTGATTTAATTTCAAAACAAAATTTTCCATCTTGTTTTCGATAAACCAACCAGTGCCTCAAAGCAACTTAGCAAGAAATAAGAAATAATGCGAAGTGGTTATAATTATTACCATGATTACTTTTAATATTGTTATTATGTGAAAAGGGATAATATTGCAAGAAATGTAAAAAAGAATAGTTGTCGATTTCAGTTACCTTGCCATAAGACATAAGAGTATTAGCTTTTGGAGAAACAACCTTATCATGTTTTCTTGCATCCTGATATAATGTAGACATATAAAAGGGAAGATTTATAATCCTAATAAGCAGGTGAATCCAAGTCTCTTTACTTTCCAAAAAGTAAGAACCTAAAGTCAGCTGCGGCCACAGCAGCTAAGCCATACATGCGGCAACCCGAAATTGAATGACCTGACCCAGTCTGGACTGCTAATGCAGAAACTTCAAACCACATAAGCCATTCAAAATTAATCATAAATTTAAACAATTATCAATAAAAAATTAACTTTTTATTAAAATAGTATAAAGATAACAAATATAAAAACTATTTTTCGTCAAGGGACACAACCTNAGCCAGCACAGTTTTGTTCCTAGCAAGCCCACGGCCCCCAAAACGCGTCTACAAGGGAAAGGTCTCCACGGCTTATAAAGTACGCTTCGTTCACCTCCCCATCCGACGTGGGATACTACAATCTACCCCCATTAGGGAGCCCAGCGTCCACGCTGGCACACCGAACCAGACCCTGGCTCTGATACCATTTGTAACGTCTCCGAGCAACCCACCTGTAGATATTGTCCGCTTTAGGCCGGGGAACTTCACGGCGTCTCAAGCCAAACCAAATTGCACGGTTTTGTTCCTAGCAGGCCCACGGCCCCCAAAACGCGTTTACAATGGAAAGGTCTCCACGGCTTATACAACGCGCTTCGTTCACCTCCTTATCCGATGTGGGACACTACAGTATTCATCTCTTTTTTCTTAAATATTGACTCTATATTTTATAAAAATTTAGTGAAAGAAAAGTATTGCCTACCACAAAAAAAGAAATCTCTATTGACTAATATTCTTGGGGAGTGGGGACTATTGACAGAAATAAAAGAGTGATATACTACTTTAAATTTTTAAAATTATCAAACAACCCACATTTTTTAAAATTTAAAAAATGACCCACAGTTATTAAAATATTACAAAATTACTCAAAGCATCTAAAAGTATTGGAATATGTCTGGAGTGTGTATAAATCATGTTGGGACGTATCCAGAGCGTCTTCATAATGTGTCAGACAAAAAAAATAAATTAACACGTGTCGGAGAGTATCCAACACGTGTCCCAACATGTCCGTGGCATGTTTGGTGATACTTTGAATCCGAAAGAGTATCCATGCTTTTTAGTCATAATAGGGCATACGAAACTTGTTTCAACTCATCCAACGAAGGCTAGCTGACTACAAAACACTAGATGCTATTATATTCAAGCAAATTCCATTGCTAATGGTATTTCTAATTTTATTCTTCAAATTGTGAACCATGCTCTTTTTTCATTTGAAATATGGAACAAGTTGCAGGAGAAGGAAATTTAGGTTTGAAGTTTAATAGAGGATCATGAAAACGAGCCCATCATTTAAAAGAAGATGGAGAAGCATTCGCAAGAGAATAGAGCATTGAGAAGTTAGGAATTCACTTGCCTTGATGATTTTCTCCCTCTCAGCACTGCAACAACCAAAATGCGACAGCAGCAGCGACGATAAGTATCATGGAAGCTTTCACAGCAGCTGCTCCAGCAAAGGTAATAATAGCAATAGCATCAGTGAAGACCAGTAGCAATGGCAAAAATAGAGCACAGCAGACTTCTGGTCGTCTGCTCCTCTTCTCCAACATCTCTCTACTCTCTCTGCTCTCTTCCATCTCTCTCACTGATTTGGTTTCTCTTTCCCCCAACCAAATTCTGTTGCCTTCCAACAGAATGAGAACCGAAGGTACAAGGTGCTTATTTGGCTGTGATGGAGGCACTGTTAAATAGAGAATTTTCAGGGAGAAACGGCCTGCAGAGGTGGACATTAGGGCGTTGATGGGTTGATTTGCTGCAGAAATTCAGAGTTCGGTGATGGTGGATGCAGTTGCTAGTGAGGCAATATTATTGTTATCATTATTATTATTATCATTTTTTTTGAATTTCTTAGGGATAACAGTTAATGCTGGGAACTCCTAAATTTGATATATTAATAATTTAAATTCAAAGTCACACTAAAATATAATAACGTACCCAAGAAAATTTTCCTAATTGATAATCAGATACCAAGTAATAAGTTGACTGAGATCAAAAATTACCAAATGTTTTTTAAAAGATTGTGCAAATGTGATACGTCCAGGTCTTCTAGAAAGTTAGTTTAGACTCAATTACACAATATTAACTCTAAAGGACTTCTTTTGTATAATTCAATTTTATAATTAATAACTTTTACTAACCATAAATACAAAACATCTAACTTAAAATAATGGGGATAATGACATTTGTTTCAACTTGATACTCATGATGAGTACCTGCCATGACAAAGAGTAAGTAGAAAAAGGAAGAACATGTCCAGTCAATGTAACTGAGGAAGGCATGAAAGAATCATCATCAACAACATCCCTTAAACATATTCTTATTGTGATGATCGCACATATTGACAACCCTTTAAGGGATGTAAGGATCTAGACCAAATGCTGCCTGCTGAAATTTTCATCCAGTAGAATCAATCAAACAAAAAGTTTAGCCAATACATTACTTTCATAAGGAAGGAAATAATTGAACAAAAATGACCTTCCTGCAATGCTTTTATTTGTTTATGATGCTCCCAGAACCAGCTTACTTCACTTTTCTTAGCAAGGTTGACACTGGTGGTTGTACTTCAATTAGGCAAGGCAAATCTCATATAGGCAAGCATCCAACGCCATAGAGGAACTATGTCAAAGTTGGGGAAGAAAACATAATTATCATGACCAAAAAAAAAAAAAATGTCACTTTTGCCATACCTTCTTTCCCACCTGTGCTCTAACTGGAGCACGGTGTTTCCTGTCCCACAGTCAGAATTTCCCAGTTTGATTCATGAAACTAGAGTAGTTCTAGGAAATGCTAAAAATATAAACTACTAACATAAGTATGCTGATGTTGCATGCTTGCAGTGTAAACAACTGGAATGTGAAGTCGAAAGAAAGATGACTACTAACAGAAGTCTTGTAGATCACGGAAACATAGTTTTGTTAATGTGCAATTATTACACGGTTCCAATAAAAAAAAACTGGAATAAGCATGTATGCTAATATCTTCATCACAAAATCCTGATGTATGCAAAGCAATTATTTACAAGTGCACATGCACACACAAACTCGTATCTGCTAAGACAGAGACACAGAGGGGGGGGGGGAAAGAAGAGATCAATTCCTGTAAAAAAAAAAAACCTTCAAAAGTGTGGCCTGTCACCCATCAACTTCCACCTGCAATTGCAGTAAAGCCTACTGCATTTCTACCTAAATTCACAGACTTAATTATTTGCCTACTATGCCTATTCCAATGTCATTATTTTGCAGGATGGAAAAAGTTTCTATGTGCAATTGAATGCCAGACCATTGATAACCCAAATGCAATGAAAAAGTTTCTATAAAACCACGCAAGACTTCTCGTTAAATATGCATCACTTACTAATATATACCTAAGTGCCATGTTCCCCTGGATACACTTCTTCAAGTGTTGCCTCGATATTCCTTTGCATTGTTCGAGTCTTTAAACACATTTTCTTTCCTTTTTCTGGAACAACGCTCCCTGGATGAAGGTATAATCACATTTCCAGTTCAAAATATAATGGTTGCAGCAAATAAAGAACAAACCTTTTCTTTCAAGACCAACAATCCCCTGCTCCTCTGATGTCATTTATTGCATCCTCAAAACACTGGCAAAAGCAATTTTGCATAGTTCCTAAAGGAAACCTGTGAAATTCAAGGTAAAATCTGACTGTTGACCAATAATTCTTCTGAGATATTTCTTTCAAATGCCTAGAAAACTCTGCATGTTTACTGTCTAGCATTGATCATATTGCTTCTTTCCTTCAATAATATTACTTTCGTTAGCAATTAATAGCACTTGATTATGCAAAAAAAAAAAAAAAAAAGCTTTTCAAGTTGTTAAGCACATTCAAGGGACAACATAATCAAACTGACCCAGAAACCTCAGCCTTTTGGCCTTCAAGATGCCTTCTCTGACACTGCACAATGACCTTTTGCTTCTCCCCAACATATTATTCAATCTTTTTGGTGTGCATCTCCAGGAAAATACACTCTGTGTTAGGATCCCAAATCACCTTTTGCAAGACACAAACTGCACCATCTTTTGCATGTATATTCAGCTTGTGGTTTCTCAATATTCTATTTGGTCAGAAATTCTCATACTAATGATATCAGCAACATATTTTTGTGATGTATAAAAGTCAAAATATGATGCCAAAAGGTGAGACATATACTATAAATTCCTTCTATGCTTTGTTTAAAAGTGATAAGATAACAATGTTTGCAAATCATTTTGTTATAGGGAACTTTCTGAAAGGGTGTCTGTGTACTTTCACCTGCAATGAGATAGCTAACTATTCAGCTAGTTATTTCCTTTCGGTTGACTAATTTAGATTGAGAAGCGTGCGAAATCAAGGGTAATTCCAGCTTATATCTCTCCATGGCCAGCTTTGTCACCTTACCAAGACTAGTTGTACCCTTTGTCCCAAATATCAAGAATGAATTGTACCATGAACAAATTTACCTAAAAAATAACAATGCACCATGTTCAGCACAGAGAAGGTTTTGAAGGACACTTCTCATGCTGAAGGTAGCAAATTACCTCTTGGACAATTCGGTATTCCCACTCCTTTTCTCTTGTGCAAATAACTTCTAGCATCTTTTTGTGCTCTCTCACACAGGCTCATTATGATATAGATAAGAAGTTGAAGACATTGAAAATTTTGCAAGAGGAATCTGTATGCCATCATCACAACATTTCTGGCAATGGGGTGTTCTATGCAGAACTTAAAGTGCCATATCCATTCAGAACGTGGCCAGGGGAAAGCACCATTGTTGCATTATGAAATAATGACTGTTGGGATGTTTTTGGCTTCATGAGAAGTCGTTGAGGAGAAACGCATCAAAGAACAAAGAATAATACATTCTAATCAGCACATTCTATCTGGAATGAAGCCAAGGGGAAGGCAGCTAAGAAGATGGCTGCCGCAATCACCAAATATCACAGGGAAAGCAAAAAAAAAACATTTAATTGGTTCTTTATAGGAAACAATTACAAATAGGATTTCACACCCTTCCTTGTGAATGATCAATGTTTCCTCCATAAAAATACAGGCCGACATCCTTCGAACGGAAGGTACTTTCCTTTCAGGGGCAGATGGTACTCTTTTAGGTGGTTGTCAGGAGAAGCTCTTAAATATTCCAAATTTAGGCATGGTTATTCCTCATCACAAAGACTCCCTACCGTCTTGTTGTCCCTTGTATGCGTATCAAGCAAGATATGATTGAGGACATTAGATGCCAGCAAACATGCGTTAATTAAAAGACTTTAAAATGGTCATCCAAATGTTTTGTCTACCTAGGGGCCTTTCTCATTTAATAGTAAACTTTACCAAGACTAGTTGCCTAAAGAAACCAGCCTTGAACCGTCAAACTCTAGCCCCCTCATTAGTAGGTTCTATATTGACTACACAGAGCCAAGAAAGTATCCCATAAAAATACCTCATGGCAGACCGAGAGAATCACCTTGCATCAAAGCCATGCCTTCAAATTGTACCGTTACGTTCAACCTAGAGTGTTGACTACTTTTTCCTTAGTGAGTTAGGCATTTCACTGTTGATATGCACAAAATGCCCCTCTTTCTGGATTCTAAACTCTGAGTTTCTTCAGCTCTCTGTCACTTCTGGAGTCAAGAAAAACAATCATTGCATAAACAAGCATTTCAGAAACACAATACTCAATACACTTGCCATATAATTAATGACTATACTAAATTATGCAATAGAATATTTTATAGCATAATCTGAAATTGTTCCGATTTAGTGACAAATATAAAGAACTTCTGGTTTCTGAGATTTTCCTCTACAGGCTGAGACTTTAGCAATCGAGGATTTAATTTGATTGTTTTATCTACAAACAGTTTTTGATCAGTTAATAGCTCGTATTTCTCTGCCGTTTATAAAGAAAGAACACATAACAATGACTTACAATTACTGGTAGTACGTTGGTGAAGAGTTATTAGAGCAACGATTCACTTAACATCCAGTACCTGAACATATGAGACATGCAAGCATTGCATTCCCATTTGAGGCTGTCTAGAAGTTTTCTTCCAGCAAATAGATATGTTCCAATAATTTACTCAACTAAGAATTCTACACATTATGGGATTGGAGAATAATTACATTCAGTTGAATGGAATAAATATTATGGGCACTACTTATACTTCGAGCATAGGATGAAATCATAATAAAATATCCCAACCAGTACCAAAACTAAATGTCTTCCTAAAAGAGGACTCGTGAAGAGAAGAGAAATATGCTGATATGCACAACATCCACCCATCCGCTTGCATAGTCACAGAAAAGGGAGGGAGGGAGCGACGGAGAGAAGAATAAAAAGAAAAGTTGATCCCAAAAACACAAATAAAAAAAAGTATGACTGATTTACATCAGATTTTAGTTGGCATCCAATCTATTATTAAATTGCCCTATGGTTGAAACTAATAATTTAACGAACAAGTCTAAATGAGCAAATGAAAAGTTGAATTAGCAACAAAGCTCTTCTTTCCCAACTTCTTGACGTTGGATACCTGAAGCAATAAACATCAATAAACTTGGTCCAGCCATCTCCACAATTAAGTTCAACAACTAATGTTATACTTTGAGACAAGCACAGCCATTTGAATTGATTTTTGCATAAGCCCTCTGTAGGCTTGCTTATTTCGTCAAAGTGAGATAATAATTCCAACATGGATGAAGCAATAAATAACCGCCAACCTCCTAATGGAAACAAGCACTAAGGCAAGTTTTATGAATAATAGAAATTTTAGATGGCAATTTTTATTACAAAGCATGTTATGTGACACCCAAAGGATATATCAAGATGTATAGAAATATCAAATCTTTTTTCGGTAACCAATGAAATATCTGGCAGTAGAAATTATCATGTCCTTCAAACATTCTACTATTTCTAGATAACTAATGTAATTGAAAGTATTTTGAATTTTCATTAATGATTTAGGTTAGAGATGGAATTTAACAGAAGTTAATATCTATGTGGTTGATTGATTTTCTTATAATCACACTATTTTCTATAATTAATATTGTCACATTATCATTAGTGGCTGACAAATAGTATGGTACCCAACCACACAAAAACCAATCTTATATTTTTTGAGTTTTTCAAATTTCAGTTCCAAATTAATATATTGGAAAATTCTGTTTTCATGTTTTCTAAATAGAAAACACAGAGATTTGAACATATTTTCTGAATTTTCTATTTTCTTAAGAAAATTTCAGAAAACATCCACAGTTATTCACTTACTGAACATGCTCTTATCTTTCCTCTCTAATTATTCCATATCCATGCATTTCCCTTGCTTTAAGCTTAATCAATTTCTTACATATGTATAGTATATTGACTTTCCCCTAAATCTAGCCTGCCTCCATATTTTTGATGTTATAAGATTTCTAGTTGCACAAATTTAAACCCTCATTTGATAACTGTGTTCATCAGCATGCAAGAACAGTGGAACACCTAACATATGGGAGCACTTCACCGTGCAATTTACAAAAGATAAGTTTCAGCAGTTTCATTCTGCAGTTTTCAAATTTCAGGACATCACCACATGTCGGACTATCTATAACCACAAATAATTCAACAGTAGGGACAAAGCACCAATTATCGAACATGCATATAACCACAAATAAGAATGTCAAAGAGAGTCCTATCTGCATGCACAATTAAGAAGCTCAAGTGCAAAATACCAAAACTGAGCTCTCTTCTTGCAATTAAATTAAAATAATTTAGTTATTGTCGATAATATACCATGAAATTTAATTTATCTAAATCATATTGATTAAAACATCACTTGTTATTGATTCCCAAGTAAACGTACTATTTTGATATTGTGTCCAAATACATTTTTCCATTACCTTTTGATGAATGATCATTTACATGTTACGCCTAATTGATACTTATTTTGCATGTTGGATGCCCCATGATAGGACTTCTTTTTGCTTCTTAGGTTACCCATCCTAGCAGGCTACTGTGTAATATTGTTGACAGCAGACAAATAAGTTTATAACAATTGAAAACTTTATACATAAAAAATCTACTTAGGTAGCATTTTTGTGATGGCTAAAAATAATCAAACTAAAGTTTTAAAAAAGAGTACTCTTCCTCAATATCCAAACCATTGCAAATTCTAATATTTTAAAATTAATTTACATAGAATATGTCAAAGTTGAAACCCCATCTAAAATTTTTAAGGAGAGAAGGGTGTTGAGAGGCTTACTAGTAAAAATAAGTAGCAGTAATCGTTCCTTTTGGAAAATAGTTTTCATTAGGCAGCAAGTATTCCTAAGCAAACCTACACTGTTCATTATGCATCTTAACATTGCCTCCCTCAGAAAACTTCCTCCATTTGTAGACTATTTTTGATGCTTCGGTGGGCCAATAGATATGCGGATGGCCATGGCAAGATTCTTTCCTACCGGTAAGGAACCAACTTTCACAGTTAATGATTGAGCTTAGCATTGGCACTACCTTTCTAGGCAAGGAAGACTCTAGAATATGAATTTGTCACGATTTGGTCAGATGAATCTCTTCTCCAAAAGTTCCTCCAAACTGTTGCTTTAATTCTTTCAGTTCCGCTGGAGCTATTCTGTACGGTGTTTTTGAACTTGGGCTTGATCCAGGAATAACTTCTATCTCGAATTCGATCTCTCGATGTGGGGGTAAATCAGGTAAATCTTCAGGAAAAATATCCTCAAACTCATGAACCACCGGAATATCCTTTATTGACACATCGTGGGACCCAATTGTATTGACATAAGCCAAATAGGCTTGACATCCATTTTTCATTAGATGATGAGCGTGTAAGGCTGAAATAAAACTGGGCAACTCTTTTCATATCACCCCTTGGAAGTAGAATGGCTCACACCCCGGAATGGAAAAATATACTCGTTTGTGGAAACAATCAACATTAGATTGTTTAAATAATCTAACTCGAAATGTTAATGACCGGAAAGACTTTGTGTAAGTTGTGGAATAGGGTTTAGGGTTGGTATAACTTTGCATCCGTTGTAAAGATAAAACATGTCAGTAGTATGTGCTTCCTCACCTCTGTTCTTGGGGATCATCATCAATCCTTGCTTTCCTAATTATTGCACCTTTTCTAGTCATCCAACACAAAAACTAGAGAATAATGCATGCGATTGGAATACTTCCTTTAGTTTTATTAGTTTTACACTTTTTATCATCTTTGAGTCACTAAGGTGGTTGGCAGATACAAAACCGAGTTGAAGAAGCAAAGTTGGTCCTCTTCAAGTATTTGCTGATGGGAATATTGAAGAGAGAGAGGTGTGGTTTGAATAGTTGAGGCCTTTATCAACAATTTTCAGAATGAGAGTGGTTGGAATTGGCAGACTGGTATTGCAAATACGTCATAAGTCTCCTAGCGACAAAAAGTATAGTGGGAAAGACAGAATGATAGTACAACAAATCAGCCAAGTACACACGAAGCCAATGTTTAACGCTAGAATCTCAACTTTGGTTTGCTTTCATCAGCTTTCCTGCTTCTTAGTTCCCTTTCTCATGACATCAATAAGTTGTAAGAAGAAGAAAGCTACCTAGATCTGATATTGTTCCATTAAAATCAATTCCAGACCAAAGCTCTTGGGAGTTTGAGTTATTTCCTTGGTATTGAGATGCTAGATGCCACTGTGGCATCTTTTTTTTTTTTTTTTTTTTAAATTTTGCAAAGAAAATACACAGTGAATTTATTTCAAGAGACTAGTATATTAAATTCAAAACCCTATAACTCTCCTATAGATTCACGAATTAAGTTATCACTAGATGATGGGGACATCTTTACTAAACTTGAATGGTACTAATAGCTTGGCGATAAGTTTAATTATCTTACCGGAAGATGCCCTATGATGGAGATCATTCATCAAAAAGCTGGAGGTCTTTTATCAAAAGCCGGAGGTCATTTTATCAAAAAGAGCAAATATCGCAGTTCTTTAATCATGCAATAACCGAACTTCTTTTAACATGCAGCAATCGGACTTCTTAAAACATGATTATAGCCAGACTTCTTTAAATATGCAAACATCGTACTTCATGCATTTAAGTAAATAACCAAGTATCATGAAATAACCGGACATCTTTATATGGGCAAATAACAGGACTTCTTTTAAACATGTAATTATAACTAAGGTTCTTCCTTAATTCAGATGATCAAAGCAAATTATCATGGCATGCTTTTCGTAGAAACTTAACAAAGAGAGTATAAAACAATATTCCTTATCAGACTTTAACATAAATTCATAAAAAACGTAGGGTATACTTGCATTAAAACATGAACTTAAAAACGGTGAGTACACTTGCTTGGTTTTTGGACTCCTTACTTCAATCTAGCCTAAGACTTCTCTTTCTTCTTCATCTCTTTCTTTCCTCTTTCCTCACAAATTTTCTAACTCATTTTCCTTACTGTCAAGCTTAATATTTATAGAGGATGGGTTATGTTAGAGTCGGTGGGACAATTTAACTAATTTGTACTTCCCTTTTCTTACTTCAGTTTCCTTTCTAGAAAGTTAATGGAGTAGGTGGAAGAAGGTCTTCTGCTACCGACATTCCATTCCTCTCTCGTCCTTTAGAGAATTCCAAAGAATTCGAACAGGTAAAGCAGCTCATCTTCTTTGGTTGGACATTCAGTCTTCAGAAACTCACTCAATCTTCTCCTGAAATCATATCCGGATTATTGATTTCCGGAATTATTGTCTCCAAATATTTACATAATCGTCTTCGGAAGCCTTCTCAATCGTTTCCGAAAACTTTTTCAATCGTCTTTGAAAATTTACCCAATTTGTTTCCTGAAAAGTCATCGTCTCCGGAGATCTAGGTCTCTGAAAATCATCTTCAAGGTCTTCGAAAAATTCCTTTGGCTTTTAAGGCCTCAGGATATCATTCTTAAGGTCTCCGGAATAATTGGCATTTGGTCTCCGGAATATCGTCTCCAAAAGTTACGGTCTCCAAAATTCATTGTCTCCAAATTCATTGCCTTGGAGATCAAGGTCTCCGGAAATCATCGTCTCCAAATTCATCGTCTCCGGAAATCAAGGTCTCTGGAAATCCCTCATGATCTCCGACCACCTACTCATGGTTTCCAAAGACTTATCGTGGTCTCCGGACCATCTCTTGTGGCATCCAAGGTCTCCGGAAGAATATCTCAGGAAATTTATCACATGATCTCCGGATTTCCTTCGTCTCCGGAGATCATAGCTCATAGTCTTCGGAATTCCTTCACCTCCGAAGGTCACTGTTCACGGTCTCTGGAAATCACATCCTGTCTCTTGAAATCTTGGTCAATGCTCTCCTATTCCGATCAACCTTTCATCCTCAAATTTCAGGTCAACTAATACTACCTCAATTTCCCGGTTAATTTGCCAACATTTCTGCTGGTTTGGTGATTTTCATCATAACTTCATATTTCTCCCATTAAATCAAATTTTAATAACATAAATTACTATATGTGAAAATCGGGATATTACAATACTCCTATAACACAACTCAAGCAACAGACTAGAAAAACCAAAAGTGTCAATATAATGTGTCAGCTAAATCGCAATAATTGAATATCATATAATGGGTTTGCCAATTCCAAATTGAAAAAAAATGATTGTCGTAAACTAAAGTATTATTTCAATGAAAAGATGCCTTTTGATCCTACCAGTTTAAAAAACACAATCAAGGAGGAACATTTATATTCCCTTCACTACAATAGCATAATCATGGTCCAAGCCTTCACATAGATAAACAGGAGAGTGAAAGAAATAAAATCTAAATGTTTAGCATATAAATATGATATACCTTTAATCAAATGTATACAGATGAAGAGACCCTTCCACAAACAAATCACCCATACTGGAAGGGTATATATGACTTCACTCCAATTATTCCCAGCACGAAGAAAGAAGCGATCATTCTTTTTTGGGTAGCAAATTCATCATTACCATTGATAAGAAAGAAGATGATTACAGTTGAATAATAAAATTCAATCTCCTTCCTCAAATGAACTCATCACCATGATTAGTCAAGATAAGTTTAAAGGTGTATCATATTCATTTTTTTCTCTGACGTAACAATTTCATTCTATTGACTTATCGAGTCCATCGGGGATCATATAGCATCATGATTAGTCAATAAACGTGAAGAAGGCATATCCTCATGTTTCTTTTAATTTCATTCTATTGACTTATATTGAGTAGATGAGGGATCAAGTATCATCATCTGGGGAGACTAACCAATTGGCACAGACTTTATTTTGGATGTAAAAAACTGAATACTTTTATCCTGAGAATTCTGCTAGGATTTGCATCAGGGGAATTTTCATTTTAGCCAAAGAACATATTTGTAGTTTAAAAGTTCGCATGGCCTTTGATCTAACATCAAACCTATAAATGTATATTAGGAAAAATGTTTGAAGCCAACTATTATACAATTCCAGAACCAGATGATATATTATTTTCATAGAACCCAATTAGTGCCTAAAAGCAACTTAACAAGAGATATTAAATATGAGTTACCCCCCTCCACTGCAGCATCTTCCAAAAAGAAAACATAATAAGAAACAAGGTAAAAAAAAACATGCCTATTTATTTACTATAATCATTATTATTTGAGAAGAAGGGTTAACCATTGCAAGAAATATACAGAATAGTAGTAGTCTGTTTTAGTTGTGTTACCAGAAGTCCTAAGAGTCTCAGCCTTTGAAGAAACAAGTTTATCATGTTTTCCTGGATTCTGATATAATGTAGACATAGATTGGAAAGATTCATAACCCCAATAAGCAAGTGAACATGGCTATGGGTTGCTGCCACATGACAACTAAGCCATACCCCAAACATAACAGTACTAAGTTTTTCTTGTTTTGGTAATGGTCTCTATAATATTTGTTTAAACATCATACCCATGGTGAGGAAACTATCGTGTCAAAGAATAGATCAAAAAAGGAAGAAAATGTCCAGCCAAATAAGGGATTAAGGCATGGTAGAAATAAAATCACCAACCCTGCAAAGGTGAGGATCTAGACCAAATACTATCAGACAAAATTTTTTGTCAAGTTATATCAAACGAAGAAATGGTTTAGCAAATAAATTTCTTTCCTAAGGAATAAAACAATTCAACAAAAATAACCTTCATGCTACGCGGTTATATACTAATGATGCTCCCAAAATAGCTTATTCTTCTCAGCAAGGTAGATATTGGTGATTGTATTTCAACAAGGCAAGGAGAGAATCCATTTCGGGTACAACAACCAACAACAAAATGAATTTGGTCAAATATGGGTAAAAACAATATTATCATAAAAAAATAGAATGATTTGTTGCTTTTGTCATACCTTCCCTTCTGCACTGTGCTTTAACAGAAGCAAGGTTGTCCATTGTCAGAATTCTTCAATTTGATTAACTAAACAAGTAAGTTCTAAGAGTGGGCAAAAATGATAAATACTAATATGAGTTTGCTCATCAAAATTCACATGTCCTTCCACTAAAGTGTTAATTTTTCATGGTAGTGATATACACAACCAAAATCTGAAGAAAAAACTGCTAGTTAGGTTACATGTTCTTTTGTTAGAGTGCAAAAACGGAAAAGCACTTCAACTAGTACTTCAACACCAAATAATTATGTATATAAAGCACATCCAAGCTCAGTCAGAGAATGAGAAAGATGAGGTGAGATCAATGTCTGTGAACAAAACTTCTGAGGCTCATAATACTAGATACATCAGGTAAAGATATTTTACATATTTTATCAAATAAAACCCATGAGGTTTAAAGTAAAAGCTGACCCTTGACCAATCATTCATATGAGATATTTCCTTCTATTCTTGCATTGTACAGCTTCTTTGATTCAATAATTTTACTTTCTGTATCCATTAGTAGTACTAGTCCTGGGAAAAAAAAAAAAAGGCATTTGAGGTCATCTTCAGCACATTCAAGGGAAAATATATTATCAAGCTTGTTGATGTGCATCTCCAGAAAAATACTTGTTGCGTGTGCATCCTAATTGTCTTTTGTAAGACATTAATTTTACCATCTTTCTCATATATGATCAGTTCATGGTTTCCCAGTATTCTCGTTGGACAGAGATTCTCATATTGACGATGTCAGCTATATATTTTTGCAATGTTTCAAAATCAACATATGATATCAAAAGTGAGACATATATAATAATTTTCCTTCTATGCTTTATTTAAAAGAAAAATGTTATTATATTTCGCAAATTATTTTGTTATCGGACAATCATAACTTTTCTGAAAGGGTGCTACCTTTCACCAGCACTGATATAAACAACTCTTCAGCTAGTTTTACCTTCGGTTGGCTTGCTTAACTAGGGCAGGGTTGGAATCAGAGGTATGTTTAAATCTGCCCCCCTTCAGTCACCTGCCAATGCTCCTCCACTGGTCGACAGAATGCAATATTTCCTTTGCTGGCGTGTACTGGGGATGCTAGTTACAGCTTTAGAAAAAAAAAAAAAAAGAAGAGGGTTCAAAAAACACATGGAAACAAGTGTGTGAATCATTGAAATTCCATCACGTGGAACATATACCAACTAGTTTCCCTAGATCATAATGACACTAAATTCAAAGTGGGAAATACTTTTCCTAGTAAAGCACAAACAATCCCAATATTAAAAGCAAGTGGGAAGGGGTTTGAATCTAAATAGAAAGGCGAATCTAATCACGTCCCTTTGTACTAAAAAAGGAACAAAGAAAAATAAAATCAAAACAATTCAAGCAGACGATAAACCTCCTACTGAAGGTAATAAATTTACCTACAATGTAAATCCCTTAAATAGTGAAAAGATGCTGCAGTTGTAATATCCTGACAATACAATCAAAAATCTTTTATGTTAAAGAAATTCTTGACGGAGAATGTTTTGGCTTTCTGCTTTGGTAATCAGCGTTCATCCCTCCTCTCGGGTAAATTGCATAAATAATCACATAGTCTGTCTCCTTCAATGAATAATCATCTGCGTATATATTCATTATGCAGTATGAGAACATTGCGAGGATAACAAAAAGATGGATAGAAGAATTATGATAAGAAAAAAGCTTTCCTGCGACATCTAATTGGAAACCAGCCTGTTAGATGAGAGATTTGCATAAGAAAAAGGATTGGAAATGTTTTGTTTTCACCATAATGTCTTATATGGCCTCCCTCCCACTATTTTGTTCAGATGCTGTCAAGTTTCTGACTCTGAAAATTTCAGCAACATTTCCAAAATCAACATATGATGCCAAAATGTCAGTAATTATTGCCCAGGAAGCATTTTAGTCTGAGACAATTTTAGAATTCTAAAAGGGGGGTGACTTTACAATTTCACTTTTCCTTGAAACAAGGGCCTCCACTTCAGCAGCATTTTTTGGGTAACCCTTTTTTGTTAGACAGCGTTCCTTTGCATCCCATACCACTAAATATTCTTCAACTCTTTCAAGATAACAGACTTTTCTCATTAAATCTCTCATTAATGGAATGTGGCTAATCTTGTCTGACATTATAGGAAGTACTGACAATGAAGTCTGTCATGCTGATTCTGAGCATGCTCTGCACCAAGGTCACCAAAATCCTAGCCAAGTTGCAGAACGCATATGTGTGGAAGTGATCATACATATCCACTGCAGTTAAATTTGCAAGTATTCACTATTCAATTAACTCCTTATCCTTTCCGTTGTTTATAAAGACAAATCAGAAAGTGTCTTGAGGAGTTGTGAGTATAAAGGTCCACATACCATCCTGTACCTGAGCAGATAAGGGGTGAAAGGTTTGACTGAGTTGAGCACACAAAATCGTTGTGGAATAGAATTTCGACCCCCAGAAGTCCTTCGGTTTCACATTGAACTTTGCATTATCAATTCAGGTAATCTGTGAATTCTCTTCCAATGTTTGACCATGTCAGAATGATTTCTCCAACTTGACTCTCCACGTTCTGCGATTAGAGCATGATTACCATTCAATTAAATGTATTAACTAACATGACGCCAAATTATTTAAACAATAAACAATGGACGAAATCAAATAGAGCGCGGAGAAGAGAGGTACGTGTACAGCCTTGCGCCACGCTGACTATTGAGAAGGCTCCATCTCTTTGAGACTAATGCGATTATTCTTCCCGTCTTGATGGTTGATTTTCAAATGGATATAATCGTTATTTTTTAAATTTTTTTTAAAATTAATGAAAAACCAAAATATGAAGCCCCTCCATTTTTTAAGGGATGAGCTTCCCCGAATCCCCACGCTCACACTCAGACTGAGATGAGGGAGAGGATAGCGACAGAGGAGAGAAGGAATAAAACTTGATGCCAATCAATGTCAGTTCCGACAGAATACGTTTTTCGACCAATTTTATTTAAAAAATTCCAAATTCTGTGCAGGGATCTGAACCGATCCAAGCTTTTCATACCAGTCAATCTCATCTTGATACCCCAAATTCCAGATTTAGAATCTTTTTTGTCACGATCGATTTTTCAGGAATGCGGATGCTGCGAAGCCCAACTTTCTTCTCCATCAGTAAACTTTCTCTATCTCTTTCCTCAATGCAGATCTCGGAACCGTCAATCTGTCTGATCGCATAGTCTCTGGCAGTCGCCCGTCGAAGACGCAATATCCCGCTCTCACCGGCAACTCTTCGAATACGAAGTCGCTTTCAAGAAGTCTCCCGTGGTTGCCCCGTCCAAGACTTAATGTCCCACTCTCAAAGGCAACTCTTCGAATTCGCTTTCAAGAAGTCTCCCGGGGTTGCACCGTCAACGACTCGAAGTCTCACTCTCAGCGGCAGCTCTTCAAAGTCTCTCTCACGAAGACTCTCGTAGTCGCCCATCCCGTCGAACTCAAAGTCCCACTCTCAGCGCCAGAAAACGGAAGAGAAACGGTTATATTTATAGATACTTTCAAGGCTGATTGACCATTGACTCAGTCAAAGGAAATAAAACGCGTTTCCAGTTGGCCAGAACGAAATTTCTTTTCGTTTGATTTTTTTTCTTTAAATTTTTCTTAAAATCAACTTTTGTTACCGTTGAAATAAAATTTTTACACAAAAAACTGTTCACTTGCCAGCCATCTTTGTAATTACAAGTCTTTCTTATGACAACACGGTTAAAATAATTTAAATTTTTATTTTTAGATCATA
>JAODPA010085732.1:0-25000 GCA_025585075.1 Nepenthes mirabilis
TTATAATTCATATAAAATCATAAATTTATAATTTTATTTTGATAAATGTTCATGTTTTTCATCGTTAAAATTTAAACCGAAGAGCAGTCAAAATCCCTTTCAAGCGGCACCATCGATGGCGGAATTTACTTCTTCATGAGAATTCCAATAAACCCCAGCTTTATGAGCGGCGGAGATGATCGGGACTCCATACAAAGGGCATCGTATTATGCTCCTTCCCTCTTCGTTCCGCAGAGCTTCCCCATCGAGCGGCGGTTTCATTCGACTGTCATCGTCAGTTGCAGTTGCTCTTCAGTTTTCCTCAGTGGCAAAGAAGATGGAAGTTCTGAACACTTGCGAAGGATGTTCTGCAGAAGAAGACCAGTCTGACAAGTTTCCTGTTCTTCATCAAACTGTGAGCACACTTCTGATTTTGTTGTTTTTCATGCTTTTTTATTTTTACTGCTTCTCAACTTATGCTCTGACATCTCCATTTTTTTTTATTTGAGGCATCGTGTGGTATAAATTTGTGGAATAAAATTGGAAGAATCTCGTGTGTAGTATCCTATGTGAATTTTACAATAATAATTACTCATTTTCTTGTTGAACAGCTTAGAATCCTGCGAAATTGAAAGAAAATTTAGCTGTTATTTATTGACAGCTTTCTAATTAAACTTTCTAATTGGTTCGTTTTAAGTATAATTTTCTCTTTGAAAGAGAGTTCTGAAATCACTGCATCACTCGTCAAATGGTGGATTGAAATCTCGTGAAATCGTGCGTTGAAATGTGCGTACTGGTCAGTTTTGATGAATTTGCCAAATCCCTCATTCTTAATATCCCATACCAAACAGTTTTTCAATATGAGAAACCCAAAAATTTTCGCCCATTTACAACCCTCCTACAACACGAACTCTACAGACAGATTCCATTTAAATTTTCTTCTTCTTTTTATTTTTTTAATTCCAATGGTCTCTAGATGTCGACAGTGGTTCGTAAATGAGTTGCAAATGGGTAGGACATCTAACGAAGCTATATTGTTGTATATGAATTTGTTTGTTATTGTTGCTGGGATTTAGAACAAATGAAGTTTAGATGTTTACTTATAGGTTAAACTGTGGGATAATGGATGCTTTAGGCTTGTTGACGGTTAATTGACTTTGAGATTTTTAAAGGGTAGTCTTGGTGCAACAATGGAGTTGCCGTCATGTGGCCTAATGGTCAGAGATTTTTGGCCATGCAAACGGTTTCTTGCATAATATAAAGCAAAATTACATGTGATGGACTCAAAGTGGTTTGACATTTTCTCATACCCCGTACATAGCGAGAACTTCTTATATTGGGTTGTCTTTTGTATGAGCAAAAGTGCAACATTTGTTGGGCATTTAGCATGTGGATGGAGTGTATTCTATAGATGAAAATATTGGTATCAATATCAATATTGGTATTAGTCATAATCATATCAATATCAGACAATAGATACCAGTATTGGATATATCAAAAGAAAATATATTTTTAAAAATTGTAAATTAATAGGATCATATTGGTCTATATATTGGTCAAATATTGATCATATCAATTTATATTTTGATTATTGAATGATATATTATAATATATTACCGATACAGAAGTATGTTNGATCATATCAATTTATATTTTGATTATTGAATGATATATTATAATATATTACCGATACAGAAGTATGTTCCAATATTCTCATGGTATCAAAGGTTATGATGTTGATACTTATCAGCCGATAATTGCAACAATAATGTTTTCAATAATCTAGGTACTATTTCAAACACTAGTATAACGCCACACAGCCTTAAAAGCAGAGAAAAGGAAGGATAAGTGGTTTCAGTAAAGTCTAAAAATTCAAACTGTAATCGGATTTCATAGAATCTATACAGCAATGGATGATAGAGAGCTCGAAATTGCTAGCCGATATGTGGCGTCACTGTCATTATAAGACATGAAGTATCAAATCATGTCTGTTGCATTGATATAATTACCGGTGGATATTTTTTGATATTGTGACAATATTATGAGATGTTGTCATTATTGGTAATATATCATGATATATTGGCTTATATAACTCAGTTAGTTTACAATTTTTAAAATTTTTTTCTGATATATCTAATACCGATACATATTTTTAATATGTTTGATAACGATATAGTTTTGATTAATATCAATATTTTCATCTATAATATGTTGGTTACCATTGCAATGTGTATAACGCGTATGTTCTTCTAAACAAAAAATCACAACTAATAGAAAATTAGTAGCAATATGATTGAAGCTAATGTCTGTGGTATTTTACCCTTCAAAAAGGTTGTATATTCCTTCCCGTATCCATTTAATTTGTAATTCAAATTTATGTGATGGTCTTTTATCAAATGTCCTTGCTATCTTTATAAGAGACGGAATTTTCAAATTATGTTTGGCAATGACTAACATTAGAGTATAATGGCTATGTTCTTTGTACCAGAAGAGGCAACTTATAGGAAAGTAGTACTGATTATAAATAAAAATATTGGCCGATAGATATCATTATTGGGCTACCCTAATACCAATATTTTTCAATATTGTAACAATATCATAATATATTGATGTATTGGTGATATAGTTAGGTTACGATTTTCAGAATTTTTTTCCGATATATAGTATTTGATCTGTCCAATACTAATATGATCCCAAATGATATCGATGTTGGTATTTTCATTTCTAGCACTGACATGATCGAAACTAATGTATGGAATATTTTACCCTTTACAAAAGGTTGTACATCATGGATGAAAATATCGGTAATACTATATATATTAACCGATATATATCAATATTAGGACACCCTAATACCGGACAATATTGTAATATATTTCTACATAGACTTATAAAACTAATATACAGCTGATATATTGACTGATACGACTTTGTTAGTTTGAGTTTTTTAGAATTTTTTTTCATCTTATATATCCAATATTGTTAGGTATTGTTTCATATATCTAATACCGATATGACAGTGACCGATATTCTCATTCATGTTGTACATTCCTTCATATATCCATATAATTGGTAATTTGTATTTATTGGACAAAGGTCTTTTGTTGTATGTTCTTCAAATGAGCAGGGGGATGCCAATGCTTCTTCTTTGAACATTTCTCATGATATCAAGCATGGAGATCTGCCCCCAACCAACCGTCGCCCAAGGATCTTAACTGCGCCGATTTTGAAACATATGGGGTGGCCAGATCGAAAGCACAATCAATATTCTTCATCTGAGACGACAAGCAAGTTTCCTGAGCTCGATACAATTAAAAAATGCCCATCCACCTCAGAGATGTTGAGCAGTTTGAATTCGCTTAAGGCAATCTCGGTGTTAGATCGTGACCACAATGAAGAGCACCCTCCTCTCTCAGTTCGCTCAATTTGTCGATCAACTCAAAAAGTTAAACTTCAACAAGAGCGATCTGCCATTCCTGAAAACAGCAGCTTAATGCAAACAAGTGAATTTGAGGAGTATTCTTTGCCTACCAGTTTCGGAAAGCTCGGGCCATCTCATGCCAAAAGATCAAAGTTTGAACCCCGTGATCTTAAAAATGCAGTTACTAGTAGAAATAGTAACTCAAAGCACCCTGGAAGTTCTATTTTGAAACCGTTTGATATTTGTCAACCTGAAAAGGAAGATCTTGTCAAACTGAAAGCTTCATTGATTGCAAAAGATGAAGAAAAAGGGATTGAGGTGCGTCCCCTTGGAGAAGGACCAAGACAAAAAGTTTTGAGACCTGGGATGGTTTTACTAAAGAACTACATCACACTCGATGCTCAGGTGCTCTAATGTACCATCTGTAGTTCTTTATTTCCGTTTTCAATTCTGAATTTTCATGACTGCATCTTCTTTGTTATCTTTATACACTGTATAAAGATATCTTTGCATATTCTAGTGCTTTGGTTATTACGAACCCTTTGCTATCCATTGCAGCAAAGTCATTTCATGAGTAGGGTGGCTAAGAAGAGTTCTTTGAATCAATGGTTAAATGAAATCGATTCTGTTTTAGATAACCTTTTGCTATCTTTCTATTCATATAGATAAAAAAAAATAGACATTTTTTAAGTAGTGTAGCAAGAGGCCCCAAATCTTTGTTTTGGCCAATAAAGACCACACCGCTTTGAGCTCGGGAAGTGGAGGGAATAAGCTCGGGTTATTTTTCTCCACACTTCTTTTTCTCTGTGACCATTCCTCATGCGCATTGCTCTCTTCTTATTCTTTATTGGACACCCTTGATACCAACAATATTATGATATGTTATAGTGTCGGTGATATATCGACCGATATAATTGATATTTGGTCAATCTATATGTCAATATGGCTGATAAATTGGTTGATATTTTGGCCGATTTATGGGCCTATATGAATAATATATCTGCTAAAGTAACTCTATCAACTTATAATTTTTAGATTTTTTTTGATACATTCAATACCGATATGTATTGTCTTATATGTTTAATATGAATATGGTCACGACCGATATGGATACTAATATTTTCATTCATGAAGACTTTGGAGCTAGTGACTCAATAACAGTAGCAAGCTTGCCATTTAATTTAGTCTAATAACATCCTACAGTAGAAACCATTTAAAATCATTTTTATTACTTCATTAATTTTTTCTAGGTCTATCTTTTTGTTTTTAGTATTCAAGTCACAACTAACATTTTTTCATTAGTGCTTCTTAGTTTTGGGGCTAGTGACTCGTTAAAGGGGATAACTAACTCACCTCAAGCCAAAACTTTTGATCCGTTTATGATTTATAACTTTATGAAACATTTGAATTATTAACAGGCTTAGATATATTTAAAACATATAGTTTTAACATTCCAAGGGAGAACTAAAGCCAAAAAACCAAAAAATGGTCGACACATATCGATTGATTTATTGCAATAGATCACCGGTACTCTGATATGTTGAGATGTTTTTCAAGTACCATAATACATATTGTTCACTATTTTATTCCATGATTATTTCAAATTCACTTTTCTTTGTTTTTCTTCACAATTTTCCATGTTACTTGTTCTAGATTTCATTAGTAAGAAGATGCAGAGACCTCGGATTGGGCCCCGGAGGTTTCTACCAACCCGGGTACAACGATGGAGCTAAACTCCGGTTGCAGATGATGTGCCTTGGTTTGGATTGGGATCCTCAGACAAGAAGGTACAGTTTGCATCGACAGGTCGATGGTTCTCGGCCACCCGCCATACCTCAAGAGTTTCGACTCTTAGTTCACCGAGCAATCAAAGATTCCCATTCTCTCATAGAGAGAGAATTTGAAGCAAGCAATGCCGAGGACATTCTTCCATCAATGTCTCCAGACATTTGTATCGTCAACTTCTATTCGACAACTGGGCGACTCGGTTTGCATCAGGTACTTCTTGAATCACAATATTATTTTTTCTTCTCTTGCTTGTCTAGCACTGACAAAAATATTGGCCGATACATATTAATTTTTGCCTTTAATACTAATATTTTCAGATACTGCAGTAATATTAAGATATATTATTGTATTAGTGATATATCATAATTTAATATCGACCCATACGGCTTTTGTCAACTTACGATTATCAGCTTTTTTTTATGATATATTCGATACTAATATGTTTATCTGATATGTCAAATATTGATATGCCTGCGATTAATACCGATTACTGATATTGATTTTGATATATTCATCAATGTTGTCGAGATGCTCTTGTTAGTTAAATGAAGTTTTTATGGAAAATTAAACTTGAAATGGCATGGATTGTGAAAATTCTTCTAAATATTTAGTTTTTATGCTTTGATTCATTGTGATTGTGGATCGAAATCTCGGCATGGGTATCAGTACTAGTATTGGGTTTATCAGATCATATGTATATATGGAGGATGAAAATTTTTTCCCAATGGATATGTTCTTTGAGTAAAAGAATTATATTTTTACAATTAACAATTTTTATTTTATTTTATAAATAACAGAGCTACCAATTATTAGTTGAGGATAATAAGTAAGTTAAATTTTTTTATGGTTATGTTGGGCAATTTTTAGATTCGAATTGAATGAAGTTTTATGTAACTTTCCTTATATTATGTATTTAAAAGCCTTCTAAAAACCGAACAAATATCTTCACACAGAGAATATGAATTCTCATAAAAGAAGAGAAATAAGAGTGAAGGGAGATAAATTGATTTTAGATTTTTTGAAAAGAATGCCAAGTGTTTGAATATGCTATGAATGTCTAACTCTACATTATCAAATTATTTAATAATTTGGTAATTCTAATGATTCCTATAAATTATTTAAACCTCGTAAAATTATATAAATACACTTTATGACGATGCAGGACCGCGACGAGCGTGCAGAGTCTCTGGCTAAGGGGCTGCCGGTGGTTTCCTTCTCCATCGGCGATGCAGCTGAGTTCTTGTACAGTGATCGGAGGGCGGCAGACACGGCGGAGAAGGTGGTGTTGGAATCAGGCGACGTGTTGGTATTTGGTGGCCGTTCAAGGCTTGTTTTCCATGGCGTTCAATCAATCCTCCCAAATTCTGCTCCCAACTTCCTGCTCTCAGAGACAAAGCTTCGGCCAGGTCGTCTCAATCTTACCTTCAGGCAATATTAGCCTTGGCCTTTTTTTCTCTGTTGCGTGGTGCATAAATTATGATAGGTTCTGTTAAGGTTATTTCAAATATTAGATAGCTGTGATATTCGATTTTTGTCTGATTTAATTGGTATTATCAGTTTATTTTGAGTTAAATTGAATATATCGAAAATTATTATGCAATGTAGAATTCGAAATATATTCGGATGAATGAAACAGATTGGCACCTAAGGCACGCCTGATGCATGCTCATGTACATTTTCCAGATTGGGGCATGCTCGAGGAGCTCTGGGAGACCTCTCAGGCACTGTTACCAGAGTCGTCGTACTTGAAGGGCGCCCAACGTAGCACACGAGCACCGGTAATGACGCATTGAAAAAATATTCGTACGGTTTATATACAACTGTTTTATAATATATAATTTTTTAATGTGTGATGGCAATCTTGCCGGACCTGAAACCCTACTAATTTGGGCTGTTGGATGAAAATTTAATGGCTTATCCATAGAGCGTTGAAAACTTAAAAGAAAAAAATATATGTGGTAAAAGTATTATTTTTGATGGCTTATCCATAATATGAGTATTTTAATATTTTATTATTTTTTAAAAAAATTGAAAAAAAAAAAGATTATAAACTATTATTTAATACCTTATAAAATAATTTTCCCCCCACTTATTATAAAATATGGAATAATACTATTATTATTCCAAGGATTTATTTCTGTATGTAAATTTCATAGGAGCAATGGAAAAAAATATGCATCGAGCATGACCAAGTAGCGGTTTTCTGACTTGAACTAATGACCGTCACATTAAACAGCAAATTCTTTTTGTTCTTTGCAGACGCTTTTTATGTTTTCATCATTTTATGTAAAGCTCGGGGAATGCCTTAGCCTTTATGTTCTATTTTAAATCTGACAAGAGACCTGGAGTTCTCTGAAAAAATTAATTTACACAATACTTATTACTTACCCAAAAAAAAAAAAAAAAAAATTAAACAATGAAAATTTTACCATTACATTAAGATTTTATTTTTAGGAGCAATAAAATGCCAATATATACATCAAGCACGACCCAAAGCTAGCTTTTGCCTCTTGCATTAGGAAAGAGACGATTTTCACGGCTTAAATCCATGAGCATTAAATCATATGGTGACAATTTTATACATCAAGTATAAAATATACATCTAAGTATGATCTGAACTTTGAGTGTGGTATCACACTTTGATCCCAAGAATAGTTAATAAGAAGGCAGAGTCACAATGCAGCAGTGAAAATACAAACTTAATAAAAACCATGAATTTTCCTTTCGATGCCGAGTTTCAGGTCAGGTCGTCATCAAGAGGATTAGCCTTTAGAGCTTCTTTCACTCGCAGCAGCAGCGTCGTCTTCCACGGATCCTGCACGGCCGAGAGAACAGAGATCATTACTGTTAGTAACAAAAGAGCCTCTTTCACTCGAGCCGAATGGTATTCTTTTGGCGTGAGCTCGGCTCAAGCTTGGTTCGACTTGAGCTCTTTTAGGTTGGCTCAGCCCAGGTTTGGCTCATAAACGAGCCAAAACTCAGGTTATTGAGGACCTATCTGATTCTATGAAAATTTTTAAAACAGTAGTAAGGAAAAAAATATTTCCTATTGTTTGTTTAGACGTTGATGGAAAACTACATGGAAAAGAAAATAAATTTCTAATAATATTATTTTCTTTGTTTAGTTGTCAAGCGAAAATAAAGAGAAAATACTACATAAATTATTACATTTTTTCTTATAAATTAAATATAAAAAAATACTTACACACATGTATATATATATATTCTTTCCTTCTATTAACAAGGCACTATATGAGTCTATCCAAGAACATGTAGATGAGCATAATTACCAAATTATTAACAAGCTTAAACAAATCAATCAATTTCAGTTAGACTTAAGCTTTACTTGTCTATTTTGATGAGCTTCAAAATTAGACTCTGAATGCAGCTAGTTTACTTAAACAGAGCAGCTCGAACAAGTTTCGCTGAAACGAAATATCGAGCTGTTTACAAACGGCTCTGCTCATTTGCAGCCTCAGTGACGTAGGCGCCACCAAGGTTCCCGTTAGTAGCTTGTTATTACACGAGTTCCTCAACATCACCATCGGATGGTAGCCCCGTGCACAAAGCTCACACAATGCACGGGATTTGAGAAATGATCAGATCCCTTTGGGTCTATTTCGTGAGCCTACTTTTCAGTGTTATGTAAGATATCATTTATATAATTTAAATCCGTGACTATTAGATCATAAGATGATAATTCTGTTTTTGTCTCGAAATTTTCCTTTATAACATAAGCCCAAAAAAAAAAAAAAAAAAAACAAAGCACGTGCCACCCAAGAAGGAGAGAGGGAGAGAGATACCAGAGGAGACAAGCTATCATACTCCTTTAGAACTTGAGTGAACTTGTTAACATCTTCCTCATCAACTGCAGCTGACAAATCCTGAAATGTATAGAGAAAGATGCTGCTTGTCAGAGGTTTAATATGGAATCTGATGTTGATATCATAAATCAAATCCAATTCTCCCTAGACACAAAATCCAATTTAAAATACCAATTTAAGATATTAGACTGGTGAAATATCAACTGAACCACAGGGTTTTTTCAGCCAACAAGGGGCCGTAAGAATAGGTTCATTCTTTCAATTATTTGTATTAGTTTATGCAAGGACAGGGATGCCAAAGGTAGAGAAGGTGACTGAGTTTTCCAAAAGAAATGAAAGAGCACATTTATTATTCCTTTAGTTATAAAGAAAAGATATGCGGTCATGAAAGGACCAGATGACGAAACTGGAAGACATTGTTGAGAAACAGTGACTACAAAATCTCTTATTTCTTTTTTCTTTTTGTGTATTTGTGATTTTTGTAAGAACTTTTCCAGATTTAAAAATTTATGAATTGTCAAAATTATCATATTATTTTATAAAATTTTATAACATGAAATTAAACGTTCATAATATACTTAATCTATACTTAAAATATTTACCTCAAAAAACTAGGAATCAATTTATCTTCNATAATTTTTAATTATTTTAATAATTTATAAAGTATATTTCACAACACATGGGACAATTCTAACAATGTTATGCTATATTTCTACAGAAACAGTCAAGTAATTAACAAAATTGACTTATAGATAGTACTTACTGCTAGAAGTCGGAATTCTCTAGTTCTTGAGAATGTGGGATCGAGATCCTGCATGAAAATATAAGTCTTTTTTGAATCTGTTGTTCAAAGAAAAATTTCACGCTTCTAATAAGGCAAGAACAAAAGAGAGATTGAACCTGATATCGGTCTAATGCATTGGTTACTGCAACGGGATCGCCTTTACAGAATTGGCAAATTCCAGCATTCAGGAGGTGCCCTCGAACACCATACTTCAGCAAATTATTGTTGATAGAGTGCCGTGCTATTTCTTCAAAAATCTCAATAGCCTGCGGGTATCTGAAACCAACATGCTAATAAATCAATCTTCCCTGTATGTTTTCCACTTAATTTTTTTTATTTCATGGAGGTAAAACAAGAACATTTAAGGTGGTTTCTAAGTAATTAAAATGTAGGCCAAATGAAATATATTTAAGAAAATATGAATTAGTTATGATTGGAGGAAAAAAACGAAAAGGTTGTGTAATGCCCGATTTTCGTCCGATTTAATTTGCTATTATCAGTTTATTTTGGATTAAATTAGATATATCGAAAATAATTGTGTAATGTGAAATTTAAAGGATATCCAAAGCAAAGAAGCAGATAGGCGCCTGAAGCACGCTGGACGCGTACTTGTGCGTGGATTCCCATGGGGGCATGCCCGAGGTGGCACTCGTGCGCAGGAAGTGTTTGGCACGACACCTGACTTGTGTTTGCGCGAAGAGAAAGGAGAGAGAAAGAGAGGGAAAAGAATGAGAGAGAAAGAGGAAAAGAAGTGGTCTGAGGCATCTTTTTGATAGATCTATTTAGTTTGAGGTTGAGGCAAGTATCTTCATATCCTATTCTTGATCTATTTCCATTTCTAGCTATTTTTACTTACATTTGGTGATTTTGGTATAAATGCATGTTGTTTTACCTTCCCCCATTTTGTCTACTTGTATATGCATGTAGATTAACCAAAAGATTTGAGGTTTTGTTTCCGTTTTGCTAATATTCGAGAATTTTACTTCTTTATGAAAAATGCATAAATATTTTGGGATATTATGTTCATATATAAGTGTATATGTGAAAAAAAGTCATAAAAATCTGCATATGGGCCATGCACGTGGTATCTATGTATTGTGCTTTGGTCGGGCTACATATTTTGTTATATGATTCGATATGTGACCTTTTCCGATGAGAAAGTTTTGTGATTTGACATTCTCGAGTAGAAGTTTCGTACCTTTTTCACTAGATAGGAAAAGTTTTGATATATAATATAGGGACCCTCTGCGATTTTTATTTTTACGAAAACTATCATAAGAAATTGAATAAAACTAATATATTCGGACGTCCTAATATATTAGACAAACTTGAGGACTGCGTCTATCATCCACGGGTGGCAAAAGAAAGTGACATCCGGCTTCATCTATAGGAAAAATATAGATAGCCCGCCTACGGATCTAAATAATAACTTATGGTCTAAAGTTATTGGGAGTACGTGTAACCCTTCTTCAAATTAGTCTTTCAGTCTTTTGTTCTCCAATTTGTGCATGTTTTAGATTTTCAATATATTTTACCTGTATTGAATTGTATTTAAGACTTTGATTGAGATTTGCGGGTTTCTCCCACAATTGGGATTTGGTTGATCTCTTATAATTAGAATTTGTAACTTTTGTTTTGGACTAACTATCGAGTACGAGACCACATTTGGACTTTCGTTGACGGGCTTTTGGATAGTGGTTTTACGCGATTTGTATATGTTTTATTGACTCTCATCTTGATTTTGGACGCTTTTGTTACATTATACTGATACTTGTTGAGTATTTGAATCATATTTTTCATTACTTCTTATCCATTTAGATTAGTAGACTTTGAATATATTGCAGAGAGCTCGGACGTGGGTTTAATTGAAGTTTCACATATTTTTTGGTGAATATCAATCTTGTATTCGAACTATATTTATATCAGACGTATTTTGGTATTATTTGGGGTAGTTGATAGGATACTGATAGTATGTCGTATCGTTAAAAATATAGTGTTCTAATTATTCAATTAATTGGATTTGGTGGTCTTTGGTTTTGTTATGATTCAATGACTCTGTTTGTATTGTCGTTGGTCACTTCTTATGATATTTTGGAGCAGGTCACAATTGTTTATTTGTTCAAATGGGCTATCTAGAGGGATCTTGTAATGGTTAATGTTGTTATTATTGTTATTTTGGTGTATATTGATATTGTGTCAAGTCACACCTGAATTTTAGGATTGATTTTAGTTATTGTTTTATTTTTGAGATTTAATTTTGTGAGTTATAATTATTCTGAATTATTTTTAGAACGTACTTTGGTCCGGGGATGTGACAGGGAATTGTATCAGAGAAGAATCATAAGGAGAGGTATTTTGGGTCAATTTTAAGAAACTAATTAATTGGATATTTTGTATGATCGGTATTATCATGGCAGATAATAGAGATTCAGAATGTGGCAGATTGGGTTCAAACTGCAAGGATGATTACCTTGCAATGATGGGCTGCATGAACAATATTATGGACCGCATGATCCAACGGCAAGATGAAGACTTGGTTGCCATGAGGAGAATAGCTGACCAGAGGCACAGTAGGACGCCCTTTGATCGCTTCAAGAGCGAACATGTCTCAGAGTTCCTAGGAGAATTTGATCCCATCAAAGCTAAGAACTAGATCCAACAAGTGAAGAAGGTGTTTGAGGTGATTGATTACCCCGACAAGGACAAGGTAAAGTTTGTTACGTATAAGCTAGAAGGAGAGGTGAGTTGTTGGTGGGCTACTCAATGCCGAATTTTGGAGATGGAAAATGAAGAAATTTTGTGGGATGTGTTTGTGGATTCGTTTATGGAGAAATTCTTCCGATCCAACATTCGAGAGATCACAAAAGATGAGTTTAGCTGCTTAAAGGAAATCAAACAATAACAGAATATGACATAAAATTTATTGAGTTGTCCCATTTTGCTTCCCATGTGGTGGTGGATGAGAGAGCCCGAAAATTTTTGCAAGGACTCTAGGATTTGATCATAACGCAATTAGTTCCCCTCCAACTATGGATGTACAGTGTGGTGTTTAACTGGGCCCTACTTATTGGGCAATAGCAGCAGAGGGAAAAATATTTTGAAAGGAGATTGGAGGGTAGAGGCCTAAGTTCAAGGGCTGGAGTCTCCCATTCAAAGTCCAAAGCTCAAGACAAGGAAAAGGTGATCGGGGTAAAGTCTTCACCAATGAAGTCCCAGTGTATGAAGACAGTGTGTGAATTTTGTGGTAAAAATTATGCCGAGAGGCTGTGCTACGGTCAAAGTGGAGCGTGTTTCAATTGTGGCCAAATTGGACATATGGTGAAGGGCTGTTCATTTCCTTCGAGACGTCTGGAGAGGAAGACCAATGTTCCTGGAAGGGTCTATGCAGCAACGGCAAGGAATGCAAGGGCGGACCCTTCGGTAGTTGAAGGTAATGTGCAAATTTTTAATGCTATGGCGTATGTTTTGATTGATCCTAGGTCCACGCATTCTTTTGTAGCCTCTAAATTTGTTTGTAATTTGCATGTGTCTTCTCAAATTTTGGAATGTGCATTTGTAGTATCTACCCTTGTGGGCAAATATTTATTGGCCAATATATGTATCCTCAGTGTTCAATTTGGGTCAACGTATATAAATTATTGGTGGATTTGATCTTGTTGAATATGCCTAATTTCAATGTCATTTTTGGGATGTATTGATTGACATATTATCAAACTAGTGTGGATTGCTTCAAGAACTCCAGTTTATTCTGCATTTCGGGGTATAAATCTTTTGAGTTTCAAGGGAAAGTTGGAAAGGAGACGACTGAATTGATCTCGGCCTTACATGCGAGCCATTTGATTAAGGATGGGTGTCGAGCTTACTTAGCATACTTGATCACATTTGGGAGTCATAATGTGGCCATTGAGAAGTTTCCGATAATATGTGAATTTGATAATGTCTTTTCGGAGGATTTGCCTAGTTTATCTTCTAATAGAGAAATTGAATTTGCTATCAATGTTGTGTCGAGATCTGTGCCAATTTTGAGGACTCATTATAGGATTGTCACATTTGAATTGAAGGAATTGAAGCAACAATTGCAAGATTTGTTAGAAAAGGGAGTTATTGGATCAAGTGTATTGCCTTAGGGTACTCTAGTGCTTTTTATGATGAAAAAGGACAGATCGATCTAGCTATGTGTGAATTATCGGGAGTTGAATAAAATTACAATCAAGAACAAGTATCCTCTCTCGAGAATAGATGATCTATTTGACCAACTACAAGGAGCTCAGGTCTTTTCTAAGATCAATCTGCATTCAAGGTACAATCAATTGAGGATTAAGCGTGAGGACGTACCCAAGACGGCTTTCAAAACAAGGTAATGGCTGTTATGAATTCTTGGTAATTCCTTTTGGGTTGACAAATGTGCCGGCATCTTTCATGGATTTTATGAATCGGGTTTTCTAGCCTGATTTGGATCAATTTGTTGTTGTTTTTATTAATGATATTTTGATTTATTTGAAAGATTTTGTGGAGCGTGAAACCCATTTGATGATCATGTTGAAGACTTTGAGAGAAAGGCATTAGTTCACTAAATTGAAGAAATGTGAATTTTGGTTCAAAGAAATATCATTTTTGGGACACAGTCTCTAAGGGTGGTATATCAATGGACCCGAAAAAAGTTAAAGTTGTGGCTAATTGGAATCAACCAACCAATGTTTCGAAGGTAAGGAGTTCTTAGGTCTGACCGGTTATTATAGGCGCTTTATTGAAAATTTCTTGAAGATTACGGTGCCACTAATGCGTTTGACTCAGAAGTGAACGGTCTTTCTTTGGGATGAGGATTACGAAATGAATTTCCAAGAGTTAAAGAATAGATTGACCTCTGCGCCGATATTATCGATTCTAGGTGGATCGGGAGCTTTGTGGTGTATTGTAACACTTCTAAGAAAGGTCTGGGTTGTATGTTAATGCAACATGATCAGGTGATTCCATATAAGTCAAGGCAATTGAAAGTCCATGAAGAGAATTATCTCACTCACAATTTGGAATTGGCAGCTGTAAGTTTTACGTTGAAGATTTGGAGATATTACTTGTATGGGGAGAAATTTGTGGTATATTCTAATCGTAAGAGCTTAAAGTATTTATTTTCGCAAAAGGAATTGAATATGCAGCAATGTAAATGGATGGACCTGTTGAAAAATTATAATTGTGAAATCCAATATCAGCTAGGGAAAATGAATGTGGTTACCGATACTTTGAGCCGAAAATCTATAAGTATGATAGCCCATTTGATGATTAAGGAATGGGACATGTTAGATGAAATAAAAAGTTGTGCTATTTGATTATATTTCCAATGGTCGAGAATGATTCTGTCGTATCTCTAAGTGTAGCTTGTGACTATGGAGAAGATTAAGGAGACTCAAATGAGTAATCAATATTTGATGGAGATTACTGAAGATTTGAGTAATGAGTCGCAGGTAGATTTCAATATTCAGACAGATAAAATTATTTGTTTTTGGGATAGGATTTATATTCCAAATATTGAAGAATTAAAGGAATAAATTTTGAATGAGGCTCATAAGTCTAAGTACACAATTCATCCAGCCGTAAATAAGATATAACAAGATATGAAGAAAACTTTCTGATGGCGAAGTATGAGGTGGAAGATTGAGGCATATGAGACAAGGCGCATTGTACGTCAACAAGTGAAGGCCGAGTATAAGAAACCTCTGGGATTTTTGCACCCTCTGTCAATTCCTAATTGGAAATGGGAGTATATCAAAATTAATTTTGTTTCAGATTTACCTAGGACGGCGAGAAATTTGGATACTATTTGGATAATTGTGGACAGGATGACGAAGTAGGCTCACTTTTTGTTGGTCAGGACAACATTCTCAAGGGATAGGTTGGCACGTTGAGATTATGAGATTGCATGATATTTAGTTTCGATAGTTTCCGATCGTGATCCGAAATTTATATGTAAATTTTGGAAAAACTTATATAAAGAGTTGGGTACCAAGTTGAAATTTAGTACAGCATTTTCCCCTCAAACAAACCGTCAATCAAAGAGAACTACTCAAATTTTAGAGGATATGTTGAGGGCATTAGTTTTGGAGATAAAAAAAAATTAGGATAATTATTTCCCGCTAGTTGAGTTTGTATACAACAACAGCTATTAGTCAGGTATCAGGATTTCCTCTTTTGAGACTTTATACAGACAAAGGTGTAAGTCTCCAATTAATTAGGAGGAGAATGGGGATCGTAAACTTTTGAGCCTCGATATAATTCAGGATACAACTGAGAAAATTAAAATTATTCGAGATTTATTGATTGTTACTTAAAGTCGCCAAAAGAGTTTTGCCAATAGACGGAGATTTGATTTGAGGTTTGAATTGAGTGATCATGTGTTTTTGAAGGTATCTCCTAGGAAAAAAATCTTAAGGTTTGGGATGAAAAGAAAATTAAAGCCGAGATTCATTAGGCCATTTAAGATTTTGCAGTGGGTCGGAGAAGCAGCCTATAAATTAGCTTTGCCTCCAAGTTTGACAGAATGTCATAATATTATTCATGTCTCTATGTCAAGAAAATATGTGTATGATCCTTCGCAAGTCATTGAATACGAACCATTGCAGATTGACAAGAATTTAACGTATGTTGAGATTCCGGTTCAGATTTTGGATAGAAAAGATCAAATGTTGCAGACTAAAATAATTCCTTTGGTGAAAGTCCTTTGGAAGAACCACTCAATGGAAGAAGCGACATGGAAACGTAAGGATGAAGTTCGGGAGAAATACCCCTGCCCATTCGGATTTTTAGGTGCATAAATTTTGAGGTTGAAATTTTTATAAGAATGGGAGAATTGTAATACCCAGTTCCCGTCCAATTTAATTTAATCTTATCAGTTGATTTTGGGATAAATTAGATATATAATTGTGTAATATGAAATTTGAAAGATATTTAGAACAAGGAAGCAGATAGGCGCCTGAGACACGTCTGATGCGCAGTTGTGCGCCAATTCTTGTGTGGGTATACCCGATGAGCACCTGAAGCGGTGCTCAAGTGCGAATTTCAGTATGGGGCACTCAATACTCGCCCGAGGCAGTGCTTGTGCGTAGGAAGGTTTGGTGCGGCTCCTAACGCATGCCGGAGTAGCGCTTGTACACCAATTTGGCTATATATGGTCTGACACACATTGTTTAGTCATCTCGCGCAGGAAAGAAGAGAAATGAGAGAGAAAGACATGGAGAATGAAGAGAGAGAAAGAGGAGAAAATGTGATTCGATGCATCTTTTTGTCAGATTTGTTTAGTTGGAAGTTGAAACAAGTATCCTTATACCATATTCTTAGTCTATGTCTGTTTTTGATTATTTTTACTTACATTTGGTGGTTTTATGCATATATATCATTTTACTTTTCCCACTTTGTTTACTTGTGCATACTGGTAGATTTATCAAAAGATTTGAGGTTTTGTTTCCGTTTTACTAATATTCAAAGATTTTAATTGTTTATGAAAAATGGATAAATATTTTGGGGTATTATGTTCATATATAAGTGTATTTACAAAGAAAAAGACATAAAAACCTGCATGTGGTATTCATGCGTTATGCTTCAGGTCAGGTTCTATCTTCGTTAAATGATTCAATATGTAACCTTTCTCGAGGGAAAAGCTTTGTGACTTAACCTTTCTGAGTGGAAGCTTCATACTTTTCTGTCAAATAAAAAATAAATTGTAATATATGATATAAAAACCCTCCCTAATTGTATTTTTATGAGCACCATTATAAGGAATTGAACGGAACTAATATATTCGAATGTCCTAATATATCAGACAGACTTAAGGATTACAACTATCATCCACGGATGATAAAAGAAAGTAGCGTTCGATTCCATTTATAAGAGATAATATGTAGCCGGCCTGCCTATGGGTCTAAATAGTAATAATATGGTCTCAAATTATCGAGAGTACGTGTAACCCTTCCTCAAGTTAATCTCTCGGTTTTTGATTCTCCGATTTGTACATATTTTAGATTTTTAATATGTTTTACTTATATTGAATTGTATTTGAGACTTTGATTGACATTCGTAGGTTTCACCCACAATTAGGATTCGGTTGGTTTCGTATAATTAGAATTTGTGACTTTCATTTTGGATTATACTTTTGAGTACAAAATCACATTCGGACTTTCGTTAATGGGCTTTTGAGTTATGGTTTTTTGCGATTTATATATATTTTATCAACCCTCATCATGATTTTGGATGCTTTTATTTGTTATATTATATATTGATATTTACTGAGCATTCGGCTCACGTTTTTCATTAGTTTTTATCCTTTCAGATTAGTGGGCTTTAAATACATTGCATGAAGCTTGGACGTGAGTTTAATTGAAGTTTTACATATTTTTTGGTGAACAACAACCTTATATTCGGACTATATTTATATCAGACATATTTTAGTATTGTTTGAGGTAGCGGATAGAATGTTGATAGTATGTTGTATCATTAAAGAGACATTATTCAGATTATCCAATTAATCCAATTAATTAGCTTTGGTGGTATTCAGTTTTGCTATGGTTCGATGACTCTGTTTGTATTGTCGTTGGTCACTTACGATATTTTGGAGCAGGTTACAATTTTTTATTTGTTTGGATGGATTATCCATAGGGATCCTGTGATGGTTAATGTAATTATTATTGTTATTTTGGGGTATATTGATGTTGTGTCAGGTCATGTTCGGATTTCGAAGTTTGTTTTGGTTATGATTTTATTTTTGAGATTTAATTTTATAAGTTGTACTTATTTTGAATTATTATAAGGACCTACTTTGGTTCGGAGCTGTGACAGATAGACCTTGAAGAACTTTGAGCGAGGTAATAAAAAATGATATTAAATTATTTATATTGTCGAAAAATATTATACTAGATCATACGGAATGGCAAAAACGGATTGATAGTCAACCCCACTTAGTTGGATTTAAAGCATTATTATTATTATTGTATCCCTTTTGCCTAAATGAACTTAGATTAGCAAATGAGGCAGCAACCGTCTACCCTCTTCCATAAAAAACAAGGAAATCGAGAATATAACGCCAAGGCATCAGTGTTTGTGATACCAGTTTCTGTCTAATTTAATTGATATTAACCTTTTGTTTTGGGTTAATTTTTGGTATGTTGCAAATAAATGTGCAAAGTAGATTTGAAGGATAATCAAAGGAAGGAGGCAATTTTGGTGCCAGAGGAACACCCGATGCACACTCCTGTGTGGATTCCAATGTAGGACTGCCCAAGGTGCACCTGAGGTGGTGCTTGAGAATAGAATTTAGAGTAGGCACGCCTAAGGCGGCGCTTGTGCGCAGTAAGGGTTAGGCACAGCACGGCGCGTGATGCGCACCAAGTGGCGCTTATACACCAAATCGACTATATAAGAACTAACGAGTATTATTCAGATTTAGAAAAAGTATGAGTAAGGAATTGGGTACCAAATTGAAATCTAGTACAGTGTTTCGCCTTCAAACAGACAATCAATCGGAGAGAACTATTAAGATTATGAAGGATATGTTAAGGGCATCGATTTTGAAGATGAAAGGAAATTTGAATAATTATTTATTGCTGGCCGAATTCACATACAACAACAGTTATCAGTTAAGTATCGGGATTGCCTAATTCGAAGCTTTATACAGACAGAGATGTAGATCTCCTATTAATTGGGAGAAGATTGACGATTGTAAACTTTTGGGGTCGGATATTATTTAGGACACTTCCGATAAGATTAAGATCATCCGAAATCGTTTGATGGTTGTCCAAAGTCGCTAGAAGAGTTATGCCGATAGATGGAGATTCGATTTGAGATTTAAAGTGGGTAACCATGTATTTCTAAGGGTATCTCCTAGGAAGGGAATCTCAAGGTTCGAAGTGAAAGGAAAGTTGAAGCCGAGGTTCACCAGACAGTTTGAAATTTTGCAGCGGATTAGAAAAGTAGCCTATAGATTAGCTTTGTCCCTGAGTTTGGCGGATTATATAATTTCTTCCATGTTTCTATGTTGAGGAAGTATGTGTCTGATCCTTCACATGTAATCGAGTATGAATCATTGCAGATTGATAAGAATTTGGCTTATGTTGAAGTTCCGGTTCAAATTTTGGATAGAGAGGATCAAGTGTTGCGGATTAAGACGATTCCTTTAGTTAAAGTGCTTTGGAGGAACCACACATTAGAAGAAGCGATATGGAAACGTGGGGATGAAACTCGAGAAAAATACCCCTACCTATTCAAGTTTTGAGGTATATAAATTTCGAGAACGAAATTCTTATAATGATGGGAGAGTTGTAATACCCAATTCCTATCTGATTTATTTGATATTATCCGTTTGTTTTGGATTAACTTTGGGCATGTTAGAAATAAGTGTGCAGAGTTGATTTGAAGGATAATCAGAGGAAAGAAGCAATTTTGGCATCTAAGACACGCCCAATGCACGCTTGTGTGTAGATTCTAGTATAGGCACTCTCGAGGAGCGCCTGAGGTGGCGCACAAGAGCGGAATCTAGAGTAGGCAAGCTCAAGGGGCGCCCTAGGTGGCGCTTGTGTGCAGGAAGGGTTAGGCGCGGCACCTAATGCATACATGAGTGGCGCTCATGCGCTGATTCGACTATATAAGGACTAACGCGCATTATTTTGGTCATTTTTGCGTGGGAAAAAAAGAAAGGAGAGAGAAAGAAGAGAAGAAGGAAGAGAGAGGAGTAAGGTGATTTCGAAGCATCTTTTTATCATATCTATTTAGGTTGAGGCAAGTATCCTTACACTTGATTCTTGGTTTATTTTCATTTTCAGTTGTTTTTGCTTACCGATTGGTGGATTTAATATACATGCATGTTATTTTAATCGGCATATTCGATTTCTTCGTGCATGCATGTCCTTTTTACTGATTGTTTCAAGATTTTGTTTCCGTTTGTCACTATTTAAGGATTTAAGCTCGTCATGTGGAAAGTGAGAAAATGTTTTCGAAATATTATGTTTATATAGAAGTGTATTTGTAAAGAAAAAGTCATAAAAACTTGTATATGGGCCGAACATGTGGTATCCATACATTGTGTTTAGGTCAGGCTCTATCTTTGTTATGTGATTCGATATGTGACCAGCTTTGTGATTTGATCTTCCCAAGTGGAAGCTTCATACCTTTTCCGCCAGATAGAAAAAGTTTTGATATGTGATATAAAGACCTTCCCCGATTAATATTTTTTATGATAATTATTGTAAGGAATTGAACAGAACTAATATATTAGACGGACTTATCATTCACAGGTGGTAAAAGAAAATGGCATTCAACCCCGTTTATAGGGAAAATGTAGACGACCCGCCTACGGGTCTAAATAATAACTTATGATCTAATGTTATCTAGAGTACGTATAACCCTTTCCCAAGTTATTTTTCGGTATTTGATTCTTCGATTTGTGAATGTTTTAGATTTTTTAAGTATTTTACTTATATTGATTGATATTTGAGATTTCGATTGAGATTCACAGGTTTCACCCACCGTTGAGAATTCGGTTGGTCTCATAAATTTGGAACTTTTGATCTTCGTTTCAAATTATACTTTTAAGTATGAGACCATATTCGGACTTTTATTGATATGATATTGTAAATATTTGGATATTGGTTTTTATGGGTTTTCGTATACATTTTGATTTCCTTCGTTCTATTTATGGACACATCTTTTGTTATATATTACATATTAATACTTATTGAGTTTTTGACTCACATTTTCATTATTCTTACCCCATTAGATTAGTGGACTACGGATACATTGCAGGAAGCTCAGACGAGGATTTAATTGAAGTCTTATATATTTTTGGTGAGTATCAACCTTGTATTAAGACTGTATTCATATCGGATGCATTTTGGTATTGTTTGGGGCGACAGCCGAAATGATGATTGTATATTTTATTGTTATGGAATCAGAGTTTGGTTTATTTCCGTTGTTGGGATATTTGTGGTGTTTGGTTTCTGAAGAACCGGTGTTTGTATTAGTATTATCGTTAGTCACTTTTCCTTACAATCATTGGGGAGCAGGTCACGCTTATTTTGTTTGCCCGAATAAGTTATCGGATGAGATCCTGTGAATGATTGGTATTACGATCTATTATTATTGAATGTTGAGGTTGCACGGATTGTCTTCAAGTCACGTCCGGATTTAGGATTTATTTTGGTTATTGTTTTATTTTGGGATTTAATTTTGTGAGTCACTTGTATTCTGAATTGTTATTAGGACCTGCTTTAGTTTGGGTTCGTGACAGTGTTTAACCAAGAAAGTATACCAGGGCAACGATTCATTGAGAAACAAAGAGGATAATAGACAGCAATATCCAATCTTTGGCAATCATTACCTTCTGAATAAGATAAGCTCGATTTCATGAATAGCAGTGAGGTAGCAGAATTGCTGATAATTTGTGAAAATAAAGGCAAACAAGAAAACTATACAGAGAAGTGGTATTAAAGTTTTCTGCACTGCAAAATATTCATTATCAAAAGTTATTTCTGCATGAGATACAATAGTTTTAGCTCATTTTAGAGGCATAAGAAATCCATGGATGAATCACTCATCTTGCAAGTGAAAGTGACATTGATTGTCACCAACCACTAAAAAAAGTATGGAAGTTTTCCAAATCCCACAGTAGTTTGAATAAAATTAACGTTTATGAGAGCTTTTGCAATTACAACAAGTTGCTTACCTTCCTAGTTGAGCGGAAAATTGAGCTACTTTCTGCTTGCACTGATTTGCAGACGTTGTGACTCCTTCACCTTCGAAAAACTCAGCAGCTTGTTCAAAATATGCAATGGACTGATCAAAATCCTGTTCCTGCTCGTATAGCTCGCCAATTTCCTAAATGAGAAAAAGGCAAATAAAGCAAGATGCACTATGTGCTCTCATTCAATTTCATAAATCCAAAGCAAATACATTCAAAATACTGAGACACTTGGTAACCATTGATGCAAAAATTGGGTGATATGTATTGGTGTCGGATCTTCCAATATCAATATTTCTCAATACTGCGGCAATATTAGCCGATAGGCCCGATACGACTCTATCAACTTACCATTCTCCGAATTTTTTTCTTTCCAATATATTTGACTTATACTATCCAATATGTCTAATATAGATATGACCACAATTAATACCAATACTGATATTTTCATTTATGTTGGTAATGCATAAATGTAATAGTATGTATGAATACTTTAGATGATTCGAGATCTTAAGACAATATGCATCTTCTACCGTTCCCATTTGAAAGAACAATGTCCCCTAGGTTCATCTAGCAAACACAATCTGCTTCAAAGGGGATACGATATTACCTTGCAATGTCTTCCAGCCATGTTAAATCTACCAATATCAGAAAAAAGATTCACTGCTCTCTTTAAACAGGAAATGGCCTCTGCAAAGTACCCAAAGAAACAATGATAAGATCATCAGTTAAGGAATTTAATGGAAACAAAAAATAAAATAGTGAAGGATCATTACTATTACTTTAACATGTAAGTCTCCTAATAATGTGGCTCTCAGTCAGGTACTAAGATCAGGTTAAAACCACAACTTTGAGAACATTATGAGAGCGTAGATCACTATATACAATATTTTAAATGATGATAATGTGTTAACACCAATTCACCATGCCAAATAAGGCATGCAATCCCATTCTTCCCTCCAAAGAAACGTGGAAGGAAGAAAGATAAGCAAAGGTTTTTTCCCTAAATATTAATAAAAGAAAGCTCTTAATCTCAGGGGATTTTGTGATATTTTTGATTGGCTATCTTGTGTTTCTAATGAGTTGTTTAATAATTGACATATTGAATCTTTACATAATGGACTGAATTTGATATGAGAAAATTATATCGGTATTGGTATAGAAACATAGCACAATATTGGTACGATATCGAAAAATATCAATATCAAATGCCCCGGTACCGTTACATATCAGCTAATATTGACAATATCGGCCGATATTTGTATCAGCTTGTGCACTACATGATGTTATTATGTGCTAAAAGAATATAATTCAAACTACTCAACACAACACTCACGTTTAGCAGAGATCTTCTTATAGCAATTTGCAGCACAGACGTAAGCACCTGCGGCCTCATGCTTGCTATCCAACTGATATGTTAAGCATTATCATCACATTTTGTTCAAGTATAGTGCAAAATCAATCCACAGACACATACCTTCAAATGACAATCAGCTAATTTGGTGTAAACTGATGCAGCTTGATCCCCTGATCAGCAAGCAATCAAGCATTACATGACAATGTTCATAAAGCAAATTTGAAGGAAAGTATCATATTTATGAAGGCAACTTATAGTAGATGAAGGTTTGTTACACGCATCTCTCATTTGTTTAGTTAGAACACTAGATGCATACTCATCAGCTATCAAATTTAGTTTTCATTAAATAACATTCCATAGCAAAATCTGAATTTCCTCCTATTTTTTATCTGAGATTTACAGTTTTTCGATTCTCTTACCTCCTACATATTGGGTATCATATTGCGAATTATAGAGAGAATCTGTTTAAAGATGGTTTAAGAGCTCTATTTTCCCAAAATCAGATGGAAGAAGACCTGAATTGTTCCATATCTCCAAAAACCTCTCAACGATAAACTGATATGCCCTTTTCAACATCTCCAGATCATTTAAATCCCGATGCGTTCTTCTTTCATTATTTTTGGGTTCGACATGAATGCATCAATTTTCAGATAGAGAAGAAAAGAGATCACAACGACTAATCGGCAATCATATCCATCTCTGAGTTTTCAATTTGAAAAACTAAGTTCACAGTAATTAAAATCATTGCACGAATCAGAACAACCCTGGAAAGACAAATACCTAATAAATGTCATAGTATAAAAGCACAATTTGCGAAGAGCAACAATTACAATCCTAAATCTTAATTGGAGCGGAAGAAAAGATGGGAAAGATAATAATTTACATGATTTTGCAAGTTTATAAGAATTGGCTGCTTTTTCGTATAACTCAGCAGCATCTTCATATTTAGATCCGAACAATCCCCACCCGCTTATCTTCTTCTCGGCTTTTCTCTCAAATTCTTCCCCTCTCGCAGTCTGATCCGCCATTAGGCCGATGAACAGAGGAGTTGAAAGAAAAATGCTGCAAGTGGAAGCCAAAAGCTAATCGCGTTTGCTCTGATTCTAGGTTTTTTTTTCTTTTTTTTTTAATA